>MU403281.1:0-19084 GCA_022695765.1 Annulohypoxylon moriforme
AAATTAAGTTTAAAAAACTTAATTTACTTAATTTAATAATTAATATAATAATTAATTATATTATTACGAAATGAAATTAAAAAATAAAAAAATAATAATATTATTATATAAAAAGTTTTAAACTTTTTTATTTATAAAATATAATATATATATAATATAAAATTAAACTTTTTATTTAATAAAAATTAACCGTTAATAATTTATTAAAGCTTTAATAATTTTTATAAGTTTTAATAGTTATTATATAAATTAAACTTTAATATTTAATTATAAATTAATTTTAAAATTTAAAACTTAATATATATAATTAATTAATTAAGTTATTTAATAATTAATTTAATAATATTAATATTAAAAAAATTTTTTAATAAAAGTTATATATAAAGTAAATGTTAAAATAAAGTAATAACGTTATTAAATAACATATATAATAATAATTTATTAATGTTTAATTTTTTTTAATATTTAAAAAGTTTAAAAATTTATAATAATTTAACTTTATTATTTAAAATATTATAAAATTATTTAATTTATGATTTTTATTTTTTAATAATTTTATTATAAAGCGGAATTAAAAGATAAGAAAATAATAACATTATTATATAAAAAGCTTTAAATTTTTTTATTTATGGAATATAATATATATATAAAATTAAATTTTTTATTTAATAAAAATTAATTATTAACGAATTATTAAAGCTTTAATAACTTTTATAAGTTTTAATAATTATTATATAAATTAAACTTTAATATTTAATTATAAATTAACTTTAAAACTTAAAATTTAATAAGTTTAATTTAATTATTTAAATAATAATTATTAAATTTACGGCTTAATTTTATAACTTAATAAAGTTAAAAACTTATTTAAATATTTTTTAAGCTTTAATTTTTATAATATAAAACCCGCGTTATTATAATATAATTAATTTTTTAATAAATATTTAATTAAATAAATAATTAAGTATATAAAAGTTTAATAATTAATTAAATATTTAAGTAATTAATTAAATAATTAATATAATAATTATTATTTTAAATGTTAATTTTATAATTAATTTAAATAAGAATTTAAGGTTTTATTAAAATATTAATATAATGTTAATAATTTAATAAGGAATTTTAAATTAATTAAAATTATAAATTTTTTTATTAGTTTTTTATTTAATAATTTTTTAAAAGTTATGTTTAATAATATTTCATTAAAATAAAAAATTATTTTTTAATTAATTAAAAATTTTATTAATAAATTAATTTATTTTAATAAAATATATAATATTTTATATAAAAAAACTTTATATATATATATTTAATTTAATTTTTAATATTTTTATTTTATATTAATTTTATATTTAAATAATTTTATAAATATATTTTCGATTTGTTTAAAATTTAAAATATATATTAATTAAATTATAAATAATTAATTAATTTAAGTTATATTTTAATTAAATTTAATTTAATTAAGTTATTTTAAAAAGTATGATTTTAAAAAGGAATTTTATATTATATAATTATGTTTATTAAAAATTAATTAATTATTTAATTAATTAAAATTTTAACTTTAAAACCTTTTATAATTATATTTTAATGCATGTAATATTTTAATATATATATAAAAATAATAAGTGGATTAAAAATTTTTTAATAATATAAATTATTAAATTATAATTTTTTTAAATATGAAATTATTTAAGTGTAAAAAATAAAGTTAAATTAAAGTATTATTTTTATTATAATAACTTATTAATAAAATTTTTAATTAATTAAAAAGTAAATTTAAAAGAAAAGAATATTATTAATTTAATAGTTATTTTAATAATTATTTTATTAACCTTTTTAATTTATATAAATTATATATGTTTAACGTTTATAATATTTTTATTATTTATTTTATAATATTAAAATATTCCATTATTTTATTTGTATTTATATATTATATATAAGTAATAAAAATTTATTATATAATTTAAAAATAATTTTAAATTTATACGATTTTTAATTAAATTAAAATATAAAAACTTATTTTTTAGGATTAATATTTATTATTTTAAGTATTTATAATTAATATATTTAACGATTTTTAACGCATTTAATTTAAAAAGATTATATTATTTATTAATATATTAAATATGTTATATTATTATAAATAATATTTAATAAAATAATAAAAAGTTTAAATATAACAGTGAAATAATTAAGTTATATTTATTATATTTAAAATCTTTAAGTAAATTATTATTAAAAACCGAAATATTAACTTTTAAAAAGTATTATTTTTATATTCTTAAGTATATTAATAATAAAAAAATAATTATTTATTTATTAAGTAAAAGTTATTATATTAATTATATAAAATTTATAAATTTATTATATTTTATATATTATAACTTTAATAATTAAAAGTTTTTTAATATTTTTTTTTTATATTAAAATAAGTTAAAAATTAATATAAAATTATTTTTTTTATAAAATAATATTTATTTTATATATAATTTAAATTTATAACTTTATTATATTATATAATATTTTTTATTAATTAAAAAATGCTATGTTATGCTTAGGATATTATTAAATTAATTATAAATTAATGATATATGTTAATATTTAAAGGTATAAAAATTTAAAATTATTATTAAGGTTTTTAAAAATAAAATTTTTATTTAAAAAAATCTTTATTTTTTATAAAATTAAAACTATCTTATAATATTATTAAAATATAACTCATAAATTAAACGCGATTAATTAATAACTTATATATTATATTTACCGGGTAAGTTAATTAATAATAATATAGAAATATTTATATTATATTATAATATATTTTATATAAACTTTTATAAAATTTTTATTAAATTTTTTTTTATTTAATTTGTTTAGTTTATTTTTATTAATTATATAATTATGTTTTTTAATAATAATAATAATAATAAAATATATTTAATTATAATATAAATATTAAAAAAAAAAATCATAAAATAACTTCTTATATTAAATTTATTAAAATTACTTAATAAAACATTAAATGTTAAAGGATTTAACTTTTTTATATTTATTTTAATTAAAATAAAAAAAGGTTTTATGGAAATTAATTAAAATATTTTTATAAATTTATTATATTTATTTTATATTAATTAAATGGAATTAAAAATAAATTAATTTAAACTTAATAATTATTAAAATAATTATTATTTAAAAGATAAACGATTTTATAAAAAGTTTTAGTTATGTTTTTTTAATATTAACATTAATAATAAAATTAAAATTAAAGATAAAAATAATAATAATAATAATAACGAATGTAAAAATTAAAATAAAAATAATAATAATAATAATAATAATAACGATAATTATAAGGATTAAAATAATAATAATAATAACGTTAATATAAATAGATTTTTTATTTTATTTATAAATGATAATATTAAGAACGATAATATATATATATACCGTGATAATTTATTTTTATTTAAAATAAATTTAATAAATAATAAGTTTTAACTTAATTAAATTTATCGTTAATTTTCGTTTAATTAAATTTATTATTAATTTTTATTTATATTAAGTAACGTTTATATTAAAAACTTAAATATATAAGAAAAAGTTAAATTATTTTAATTATTTTAAATTATTAAAAATTTAAGTTTAAAAGTTTTATTTAATTAAAAATATAATAAATAAGTGTTATTAATAATTAAATTTATAATATTTATAAAATTAATAATAGTTTTTAAATATATATATATTTTTTTATAAGTATAAATTATTAAGTTATTTTATAATAAATTCATTTATTAAAAAAATCGATATTATATAAATTTATACGTAACGTTTTTTTCGTTATTTATGCCGGTTATAATCATTTTTACCTTAACATTTTAAAAGGTGCCGCGTTATAATTAGTAAAATAAGTAAAAGACGTAAATTTACCCGAGGTACTTCCGATAAAATGAGTTTTACATATAAAATAAAAGTATTATACTTTTAATAAAAAATATTTTTAAATATATATATTATTTATTTAAAAAATAATTCATTAATATAAACTTTATAATATAATTAAAAAATATTTTAATAATTTAAATTTTATTCATTTATAAAGTATAAAATAATTTTCGGATATATTTACATTTTTTATTTATTTTACTAATTATAACGCGGCACCTTTTAAGGTATTAAAGCGAAAATAATTATAACCGGCACGAATATTTACCGTACATAAATATAATAATTATATTATACCTTTAATTTTTTTATTTAATATTATTATTCGTTTATTAATATCTTATATTAATTAAATAACGTTTATAATATATAAAAATATTTTAATAAAAATTAATTTTTTTAAAAAAAAAACTTATTATGTTTTTTTTAAACTTAAAGTAAATGTTTTAAATTTAATTAATTATTATCATTTAAAAACATTTATTTTAAAGATATTTTAAGAAAGGACGGTAATTAAAAAGGGAAATAATTAATTAAATAATATGAATATAAAAAATATTTAAGTTTATATTAAATTTATATAAGAATTTTTTTTAAATTATTTTTAATTTAAAAAAAATTTAAAAATAACCCTTAAAAATTGTTTTAATAATTTAATAAATATTTAAATATAAATTTAGTTTTTTTAATAAGTGTTAAATTAATTTAATAAAGGTATTTAGTGTAGTTTTAAAAAAAATATAAGTTATTTAATAAATATTAAATTAATTTAATAATATTTAAAAAAATAATTAACTTTTAAAAGTTATTTTTTTATAACATATAAATATTTATTAAAGTTATTAAAATAAATGGGATAAATAAAGGTGATTTTTAATGCTTTTTTTAAAGTATATATTTATAATAATTATAATATATTTTTAACACTTTTTTTAAGGTATATATTTATAATAATTATAATATATTTTTAATACTTTTTTTAACCCATGTATATTTATATAAAACCTCTTTAAAATAATTATATTATAATAAACTTTTAACATTTTTTCCAAGTATATATTTATAATAATTATAACATATTTCCAACGTTTTTTTTAAATTAAAAGTATATATTTATAATGGTTATAATATATTTTAAGTAGTTTAGAATTATTTTAATTCATTAAATAAGTTTAAAAGGTTTAATTAAAATATTTTTTTATTTTATTTAAATATAATTTTAAATTATTTAAAATAATAATAAATTAATATATAAATTATAAAAGTTTTTAATGTAATATTATATTACATTATTTAATTAAAATAATCATAAGTAATTTATTTAATTAAATTATTATAATAAATTTCTTATTAATAAGTAAGTTAAATTTACTATTAAATCCGTTTTTAAATTTATTATTAAATGATTTTTAAAATTTAAAACTTTTAATTATTTAAATAAAAATTAATTAAATATTATATTTAATAAAATAATTATAAACCTTAATATAATATAATTATTAAATTTAAATTAATTAATTTTAATAATTATAATTAATAACATTTACTTATAAAAAATTAAAGAAATAACTATAACTTTTTAATAATAAATAATAAAAATATTTTAAATATATATTATTAAATAGTTACACTTTTTCAAATATTTTAATTAAGTTTACTAAGAAATTAAAAATAAATATTTAACAACGTAAATTAATTATTTTATTTATTTAAAATTTTATAAATAAATATAATCGTTTTAAATGGTTAATAAAATCATTTTAAATTTTAATTAAATTAAAGAAGTTATTTAAAAATTAAATAAAGTTAATAAAGTTTTAAAAAAATTTATTAATATAAATTATTAATTTTATAAATTAATTTATATAATCTTTTAAGTTATTATTTACAAAAGAATTCTTAGGAAATATTTATTTTAAATAATTTTAAAAGAAAATAAAATTATATTTTAATTAAATAATAATGTTAATTATTTTAATATAAAAATTAATAATTATTTAAAAGTTATTTAATAAATTATTTATAATTTTTTTTAAATGTTTAATTTACTCTTTTTTTTTTATTAACTTTAAGGTTTAACATTTTTTTTTTAATAAAAAGGAGTTACTTATTATAAAAGATGTAAATATATATAATTAATTATATAAATGGTTTATTATGTAAGATTTTAACGTTAATAAATTTAAAATAATAATAAATAAAATATTATTTATTATGGATAATATAATTATAATTTTTAAATATTAAAAATAAATAAATATAAATATAATAAATAAAAAATTAAGGAATAAAAAAAATAATATTATTTTAATTATTAAGGTATTTTATTTATTTATATAATAAATTATTAATAAATTAATTGTTAACATATAAAAAAATAATAAAAAGCTTAATAAATTTTTTAATAAAAGTTTATATAATTTAATTGTTAATATAAAATTAATAATATAATTTATATTAATAATTAATTAACATTTAATTTTAATTAGTTATATAATAATATTATTTTATAATTTTAAACGAAGTAAATATATAATATTTTAATTATATTAAGTTAAAAAAAAATATTTAATTAAATTAATTATTAGATTTAAATATAATGGTAACATTAATTATAAATTAATCGTATATATAAAAAAGTGGTAGGTTTAGTTTTAAAAAGCTTTAAATATATAATTATTTTAATTAATATTTCTTAATTTAAATTAAGCTTAATAAAATAAATAAAATAATTAATATAATTATTAGTTTAAACGTTTTTAATTAAATTAACTTTTAAAAAATTAAATTTAAAATATTTAATAAGTTAAATAAAAGTTTATTAAAAAGTTAATATTTAAAAATAAAATTAAAAAATAATTAAATTTAAAATATTATTAATTACGTTATATAAGTACCCGTTTTTTTATGCGTTATATTAAACCATTAAAAAAAATACTTTAAACGCGGGCGAAAGTTTTATATAAATATAAGTATTTTTTATAATTAAATTAATTTTTAAATTTTAATTAAACCTTAAATATAACCCTGTTTTTAATTTACTCTTTTTTAATTAATAAAATTAATGAATATACGAAATTTAATTTATTTAATAATTCTTTTAAAGTTGATTTGATTTATATAAGTTACACATTATATAAATTAATATTAGTTAAATTATTTAAAGTTAAATTTAAGTTTATTACAAGGTTTTATAATCCGATTTTTTTAATTTAAGTTTAATTTAAGTTTAATTATATTCGTATTAATAAGCTTTATACTTAAATAATTCCTTAAATAAAATAATTATATACATGTAATTAAATTTATTTAATTTAACTTAAAAATAATTTTTAATTAATATTTATTTCGTATTTTTATTAATTTATTTAATTATAAAATAATAAATTAAAAAATAAGTGAAAAAGTTTAATAAACTTATTAATTTATATGTTAAGTTTTTTAAAATCATTATAAATGCTTTAAATTAATTATAAATAACTTATTATTAAAAAAGATTTATAATATAAAACTTATATAAGTTAAATTATTTTAAAAAGATTTTTTAAATAATATATATTTTAAATTTTAATTAATTTTATTAATTAAAAAATAATAAGTTAAAAAAAACGTAATACTTTATACGAAAAACGTGAAGTTTAAGTTAATTATTTATTAATAATATATGTATTTTTATAATTTTTACGCTTAAGTTTAAAGTATTTAAAATGGTGGTTTAATATAACGCGCCGGAAATCGGGTATTTATATAACGCGGTTAATAACACTTTAAATTTATATAAGTTTAATAAAAGAAATACATACATTTATATGGGGATTTATATTAAGTTTAATGTATTTTTATTAACAAAGCGAATAATACACCGTTCGAACGTTATATACGTTTTTTTAAATTTAATATAAAACATTATATATTTAATTAAAAATTAAAATTTCATTTAAAATATAACATTAATATTTAATTAAATAAGTTAAAATTAAAATAAAATTAACCATTTTATATTATTATATAAGAAAAGAAAAAATTAAAATTATTTAATAAATTAATATTTTTAATTTAATTATTTTATATAATAATATAAAAAGAAAAAAATTATATATTTAAATTTATAATTATTTTATTTATGATATTTTTATATTAATTTATTAATAATTTTAAAACGGTTTAATATTTTAAGTTAAGTATTTAAATTTATAAAGTAATAATATTATATACATGGAAAAAGCGTTATTATTTTTTTTTAATTTAATTATAAACATTTAAATTTATATATTTTAAAAGAATATTAAGATTATTATTTAATATAAAAAAAGTTAATATTATATAAAAATATTTATTATAATTTTTATATATAATTATTTATTATTTATAATTAAAATAGTTTTTAATATTGTTAATTTATTTTAAAAGAATATGTTATTAATAGTTTTAATCTTTTATAAATCCTTTATTTTTAACGAAACATTATTATTAAAAAATTATAAAATAAAATTAAAGTTATTAAAAAATAAATAAATAAATAAATAATAATTTAAGTAATTATGGAAAAAATAAACTTATAAAATTAATGAATATATTTTAATACGATTTAATTTAATGTTAATTCTTTTTAAAACATTTAAGATTTATTAATTTTAATGAATTATAAGTAAATTCTTACATTGTAAAACTTATTTTCTTAGTTAAGTTATGATATTTATTATAATTAAGAAATTAAATTAAAGTGAAAATTTTATAACCATAATAAAAAAATAAATAAATATAAAATAAAAATTAATTAAAAATTAAAAATAAAGTTTAAAATAAAGAATATTTAAAGGAATTATATTATTATTTAAATAATAAAGGGTTTTATTTATTTTATGTTTAAATTATATTTAAATATTTTATTTTTTATAATTTTCTTTAGCTTTAAAATATAATATATACTTTATATTATATTTGTATATATTATATTTATTTATAATATATAATTTTTAATATTTTTAAAATGATAGGTCCTCGTGCGGTAAAAACGTTTAACCTTGAATTTATAAAATGAAATTTGAAAATTTAAACGTTTAATTCTTTGATCTTACGTTTTTATAATTTTTTTATCGTTTTTTTTTTTATTTTATAATTATATAAAAAGTTATAATTTACTTGTTACCTTTAACTTATGTTACACTTTTATTATATATTATATTATATTATAATTAATCATTACTTTAAAATTAAAAAAATTACTTTTATTTTTTTTCATATAGCTTACATTTCTATAATCTTTAATTTAATTAAATATAATCCTTTTTTTTTAATAATAATATTAAGTTTTATTTTTTTAATTATATTTATTATTTAATTAAACTTTTTATTTTTACCGAATCTTATTTTTTTATTAATTTATTAAGTTTAAAAAAATATATTTTAAATTATTATTAAAATATTTATAATAAATATTATAATTTTAAAGTAATAAAATTATTAATATTATTTATATTTTTTATAATTTATTATAATATTATATTAAAAATAATTAAATAAGTAATTTTTTTAACTTTTTTTAACTTCTTATAATAATTTTAATTATTCCACTTAAACATAACAATCGCCTTTAAAATTAATTATTTTTTAAAAAGTGTTATAGTTTTAATAAAGTTAATTTATTAATATACTTTTAAAAAAAACTTTATTTTAATTCCCATTAATATTATTATTTATTTACACCGTTTTTATCGAATGTTTTTTATTTATTATAAAATAAATTTAAGTTTTAAAAATCGCGGTCCATAATATAAAAGTTAATTATATTAAAATTAATAACGTTATTACTTCGTATTATATTTATATAATTAAATTTTTTTAATTTAAAAAAACCATTATTTAATAAGTTTAAAAAATCCCTCATTAATATTAAAAACTTTAATTTAAAACTTATAATATTAATTTATGAATTTTTTATTCCATTTAATAACCTATTTAATAACTTTTATAAAATAAATAATAATAAATTTATTAAAATTAATTTTATTAAAAGGTAAAAAAATTATCACGTTATTATTTTATAACTTATATTTTGTTTTAAATAATTTAAATATAATTATATATATATTTATAAAAATGTTTATAATTTACCATTTAATATCTTTTAAATTATAGTTAATATTATATCTTAACATTATTTTATAAGTTAAATATTATATAAATTTAAACGTATATTAATGTTTATATAAAATAATAAATGGTTAAATATTAACGCTTAAAAATTAATTAACCCTAATAATTTGTTAATTATTAATATTTAAATATTAAATATTTTTCTTAAAGATATAATAACGTTAAATATTATTAATTTAATATAAGTAAAAAAAAAAAAAGATAAAAATAAAATAAAAGTTAAAACTTTAAAAAATAATGTTAAATTAATATTTAATTAAATCTTATTTAATAATAATATAATATTTTATAAGAACTTTAAAATTAATAATAAAACCTTTATTAATTATTAAGTTATTTCTTATATCGTAATTAATATAAATTTAAAATTTCTTACTTTTATTTTTAATATACTTTATAAACATTTACTTACTTTTATATTTTTATTTTTTAATAATAAATTAATGAAGGTTTAAGTTAATAATATATTTAACTTTCCTTTCCTTACAATAAAGTTCAAAAGTTTTAATATTATTTATATTAATATTTTATAAATAATTATTAATTAATATATTATAAAATATATTATATATTTTAATATTATTAAAAGGTTTAATAATTTATTAATTATTAATAAAAATAAATTTCTATTAATTATAATTAACTTTAATGTTATTATAAATAATTTTAAAACATAGTTTTTTATTTCGTAAAAAAAAATTAATAAAAATAATAATAAATATAAGTTTATTTTTTACTTAATTAAAGATTTTTTTTTTTAAAAAAAAGAAAATTATTTAAGGTTTTATATATATATGTTAAACATTTTTATATAAATATAATAAAAGTAAAATTAATTATTATAATTTATTAATTAGAAATATTATAATAATATTATTTTATTATTAATTAAATTTATATTTCATTAAGTAATTATATTA
This sequence comes from Annulohypoxylon moriforme, assembly GCA_022695765.1. Lineage (NCBI taxonomy): Eukaryota > Fungi > Ascomycota > Sordariomycetes > Xylariales > Hypoxylaceae > Annulohypoxylon > Annulohypoxylon moriforme. The sequence goes on from MU403281.1 coordinate 11,022, forward strand.
ATTATAACGAATTAAATAATAATATTAATTGTAATAAATTAAGTATTAATAATAAATTCATTAAAAAAATTTATATTATTAATAAAACATCGTAATTATTTTTATAAATATAGTTTATTTTTTTTATTTTAATAAAATAAAAAAGATAAAAGATATTTAAATTATTTTTTAAATTTAAAAAATAAAAAGTAAAAAGATTTAAAGTAAAGTTAAGAAATTATTTAATATAAGGTTATAATATTTTAAAAGTTTAAATTTAAATGGGTTTTTTTTAATAAGTTTTTATTAATAAAAATAAGTTATAAACGTTCATTATTTAAATAAATGAATATTATTATATTAAATATAAAAAAAATCGTGATTTACCTTAGGAAATTCCGTTTATTCTAATCATTTTCCCCTTTTAATTTCTTTATAATTTTATATTATATAAGAAAATTAAGTATTTATTTATTAATATATATTAATTTTTTTAAGTTAAATTATATTTACTTAAATAATTAATAAAAGTTATTAATTTATTTCACTTTTTATTTATAAATCTTTTATAATAATTAAGCTTAAGTAAATTAAAATAAAAATAAATATTATATCTATAGTTTAAAAATTTTAATATTTAAAATTTTAAAATTTTTTAATTTCCTTAAAAATTATAATAAGATTCCCCCGTAATCGATCCATAAACTAACTTTTAATTTAATATATAATAATAAATTATAACTTTAAACAATCTTATAAAGATTTTAATGTATAATATATATAATATTATTAACTTTTTATTATTTAACACACCTTCGGAAATTTTATAAAGAAATTTTCAATGATTTATTATTTTTAATAAAATTACGTTATTATAAAATATGTTAATTTTTAAAGTAATTATATTAATAATTAACTTAATATAAAACATTATTAATTAATAAAATCCAGTTATTTTAATAATAACCTTTTTACCTTTTAAAAAAAAAAGAAAAATTATTTATTTTAATAGATTTAATTTATTTCATTTATATATATAATTAATTAATAAAATTATTATATATTAAATAAAAAGATTGGAATAAAAGTTATATTATATAGTTATATAATTAATTATAATTAATTATAAAAACGTAATAATTAAATTAAATTAATAAATTTAATTACTTAATTAAAATTATTAAGATATATAATTAAAATAATAATAAAAATTAATTATTATATTAAATTTACTTTTTTATTTTTTTAAATAATAAAATAAGTTTTTAATATAATTATAAAAAGTTTAATATATATTTAAATAAACGTTTTTTTAATTATATTAAAAAAGGTTTTAATAAATGTTAAAAGTAATAACCCCCTTATAATATTAAATAACGTTTTATTTAAATCTTAACGTTAATAAAACAGCGCTTTCTTATTAATTTATATAATAATAAACTTATTATTATAATTATTAAAATTAATAAAATGCTTTAATTTAAATATATATTTAAGAAAATAAAACTTAAGTTAAGTAAATTAATTAATGGTATTTTTTATTTAATAATTAAAAAATATATCTTTATAATTAAATAATAAATAATAAAAATATTTTATTTATACTTTATTAATTTTAAATATTTTATTAAATATATTAAATATAATATTTAATATATTAATAATATTTATATATTAAAGGAATTTTTAAACTTTAGTTTCTTAAAAATTAATTAATAAGTAAAGTTAATTAAATTATTTAAATAACTTACTTTAAATTTTAATAATGTTAAAAAATAATTATAATTTTACCATGGTATACGAAAAGTTATTAGAAAGTTTTTTAATATAATATAAAAGTTTGTTAAAACGTTTTAAATGGTTTTTTAACTTATTATTATTAAAATTTTATTATAATATTACTTTTATACGTTTTAAAAAAGCCCTCGTTTTATATTATAAGTTTTAAATTATATTATTAAGTTTATTTAAATTTAAGATAAAAGTTAATAAGTTATTAAGTAAAGAATTTATAATTATTTTTATATATTTAATTATTTTTATTTTTTTTACTTTATTTAAAATTTGCTTTTTTTTTTTAGTTATATAAACTAAGTTTTTTTTAATAAGTTTTATTAAAAATCTTAATAAAAATAAAAATAAAAAAAAAGGTAATAAAAAAAATAATAACGTTAAATGTAAATAATTATTATTATTATAAGATTTAAATATGGTTTTTATTAATTTTTAAATAAATTAATAATATTTATAATGGTAATATATTATTAATAAATAAATATAAAAGATATCTTTTATTTATAAATAAAATAAAAGTTATTATAAAATATATAATTTTATATTATTTTTAAAAGTATTAATAATTGTTAAAGTTTTAAATTATTAAATAATTAAGTAATACTTAGTAATTAAAGATTTGGAAAGATTAAACTTTAACTTAAAAAAAAAGTTTATTTATTAACGGTTATTTTTAAAATAAAGTAAATAAAAAGCTTTTTTTATATAAATATTATATTTATTATTTAAGTACTTAAATATTTAAGTAATTAAAAATAAATTTAAAAGTAATTAAAAGTTTTTTTTATAATAACTTTAATAATTTCCCCTTTCCTTTTATTATATTAAATTTATAAAGTAATAAAATAATCATTAAATTAAATTTTATTCGGGAAAAAACCATGTTATAACTAATTACGTTTATAATATATAATTAAACATTAATAATTTTAATATTAAAAATTTTATTATAAAGATTAATAATAAAGTAAATCTTAAGTTAATATAATTAATTTATAAATTAAAAAAGTTATAAATAAAATATAATTTTTATAACTTATAATTAATAAATAAAAGTAATTTATAAGTATAATATTTTTTTTAAACGCAAGTATTTTTAAAAGGTAATAATTTATATAAAAATTTATATTATTTTACGTATATTATATTAATTTATTATTATCCGCCATATTATTTATATAAGCTTTTTTTAAATATTAAACCATTTTTTATTATTTATTTAAATAATAATTTAAATAATTATATCTTTCCGTTACTTTTATAAAATATTTATACTTAAGGAAAATATAATAATAAAAAAAAAAGAAAAAAATAATATTTAATATTAATCCTCTTTTAATTAATTTTTAAAGAAATAATATTAAATAAAATATATCCGCTTACTTTATATAAATCATTTTAAGTTATAAAAGAACTTTATAATTATAATATTAAAAAAACATATCCATTTTTTAACGTTTAAGTTTTTCAATTTTATTAATTATCTTTTATAACTTAGCTTTAATATCCTTAATGGTTTTAAATGTAATATTTATAATCGGTTAAAATTTATTAATAATTATAATATATGTTAATAATAAAAAAAAAATATACATAAATATATTAACCATTTAAAAACGTTTATATTTATTTATTATAATTAAAATAGTTTATTATTATATTTAAAATAATATAGTTAATATATATTAAATTAATATAAATATTTATTATTATTATTATTATAATAATATTCGGCATAAATGTTTTAAAAGTAATTAAAAATAATAATATAATATTAAAAAAAACTTTAATTAATTTTATAATTTTTATAAATATATTTAAGGAGTAAAATAATATTAATTATTATTATATAAGTAATTAAAATATATTAAAAATTATAAATGTAATTAAAAAAAATATATAAAAATATACTTTTATAATTAATAAAAGATAATTATAATGGCATTAATTTTAACTTTTAGTGATAATTAATTTAATAAAAGTGGTGGTTATTTAATAATATATTCCATTTTAATTTAAGTTATTTAAATATAAGTTAATTTTTAAAAATAATTAATATATAAGGAATTTAATAATATATTTAAATCTTTAATTATTAAAATAATAATTTTACTTATAATTATTTTTTTTACTTTTATTAACACTTAAATAATATATTTAATTAAGTTAATATCATTAATAATTTCCAATTAATTATTATTATCATTAATAAAAAAATTATAAATAAACGGTATAAATTAAGTAAGGAAATATATTTTTCCTTTTAAGTTTTAATTAAAAGTTTTCACTTAATTTTAATTAAAGTTTATTTTATTATTAATAAAGTTAAAAAGTTTTTTTAAAAAAATAAACAACTTATTTTCTTAATTAAAAATATTAACATTCCGTTTTTAAAAGTAAATATTTTATATTAAATTAATCTACCATTAATTTAACTTTTTCAAACACGTTTAAAGAATTAATATAACGCGTTTTTTAAATAATTTTTATTATAAAAAAAGGTTTAAAAACTTATTATAATATAATAAAAGTAAAAAAATTAAAAACTAAGTTATAATTAAATAATAAATCTTCAAGCTAATACTTAATATAAATTAAATATATGGATATATAAACATTTATTTTTATTTTTATTATTTAATATTTATTTAAAATAATATTTAATAATATAATATTTAATAAAATAATCGTTTTTTTTTTTATTTAATAAGTACTTTTCGAAAAAATTACCTAATATAATTTAAAAAAAAAAAACAAGATATTTCATTAAAAGTTAATAAATAATTATTTATTAAGTACGTACTTAATAAATATATAATTAATATAATAAAATAATTATAATAATTTATTATTATTTAAATTAAATAAATTAAGATTAAATTTTATTTACCTTTTATAATATATTTTAATATATTTTAAAAAGGTTAACTTATTAATATAAATAACTTTATTTAAATTAATTAAAGGCTTATTTTAAATGTAAAATAAAAAAGTTTTTAATATAAGTTTACATTTATAACGTAATATAAAATTAAGATTAATAAAAACTGTAAATTTATAATATTAAGTTAATATAAAACGTAATTAAATAATAATAAATATTATTTTATATTATAAGTAAAGAAGTAATATTATTATAAAAACTTTATAATTAAAAAAGTTTTATTAAGAAAAGTAAATACTTAAGTAAATAAGTAAATAAATTATTATTTTTAAGTTAATTATTAGTTATTAATTATATTTATAATATAAATAAGCTTAAATATTTATTAAGTACTTAAATAAGTAAAAAAAAAAAGTAAATAAATATTAAATAAATAATTAATAAGTATTTATTTAATAAAATACTTATTTATTTATTTAAATATTTACTTAAATATTTTTATAAATAAATATATAATATAATTAATAATATAAGATTTTATTAAAAAAAATAAAATATAATTAACTTACTTATTTAAAAAAAAAAAAAAAAAAAGAAATAAAAAATAAGGAATATATATTTATTAAGTATTTAATTCCCTTTTAATTATATTAATAATTATTCTTTTATTTTTTAAGTAATATATTTATTTACTTAAGTAAGTAAAAATTATCATCCTTATAAATATTTTCATGCTTTAACTTACCTTTTTTATATATAAAAAATATCTTATAAATAAAAGATTTATTATCATAATAAAAGATATTTTTATTAACCCGGTTTATTTGTTAAAAAAAAAATATTTAATATTTCCCGATTTAATAATAATATTATTATCCCTTTTTAAACGGCCTTAATATTTATTTTAATATATATTTTTTTACTTATTTACTTAAATAAGTATTTATTATTTAATTTAAATATATAATATTTATATTATTAAAGATAAAAATAACATAAAAAAAAATAAAAAAAGCGTTAATAATATATTTAAAAACGGTTTAATATTTAATAATAATAAAGTTAACAAGTTAAGAAAAGTTAAATTAAAAAAATAACATTATTAACTTAATTATTTAATTAATAAACCATCGTTATAAAGTATACCATTCCTTTCAACCTTAAATCCAATTTTAACGCTTTTAAATAATAACATTCTTTTAATAACATTAATACATAATAATAAACTTATTTCCAAGTTATTTTCTTAATTTTTTAATAATTATACACATTCTTTTTAATCCATTGTAAACATTTTATTATTTTAACCACTTACTTTTATAATAATATTAAAAAATAACTTTTATTAATAAAGTATTATTATCGTATATTTATAAAATAAATTATTAACTTATTACTTATTAATAATATATAATATATTTTATACTTAATTTATTTTTATTAACCATTATTAAATTATTTACTTTTATATTAAGGTTTTTTATTCTTAAATATATTTTTAATATAAAAAGTATATTCCTTATTAATTATAAATTAAACTAACTATTAATTATTTTTATTATTAACTTTTATAATATTACATTATTCACAACTTATTTTTATAATAAAAATATTCTTTTATAAAAACGTAAAACGCTTTTAATAAAATATAAATTTTATCAAATATATTAATATCTTCCCATTAAGTTTTAAAATATCATTATTAATATATTTCGTAAATAAATAAAAACCTACTAATTTAATTAAGTTTATTTTATAATAAAATATATTAATTTTCTTATATATATTAAGTAAAAATATAATTTTATTAATTATTTTAATATACTTTAAATAAATAAATAATTAAATAATATTATTAATAATATAATATAATAAAACATAACCGTTTAAAATATTTAAAATAATTTTAAATAAATAATTTAAAAATATATTATAATTAATTTTCTTTATAATAACTTATATTAAGTTATATTAAAAAAAGACCCATAATTAAAAAAAATAATAAAAAAAAAATAATTATTTAAAAAATATATAAAAAACGGGGAAAATTATTAATAATTATAAAATAAGTATTTATTATTAAAAATAAAAAAAGGAAAATAACAAATAATTATTAAACATATTTATAAATAAAAATCTTTAAAACTTATAACAAAATCTTAACTTAAAATAAAATTAATAAAAACTTATATTATTAAAACTTTAAATTCCTTAATTTTTATTATAAAAATAAGGTTTTATATATTTTAATATTTATTAAAGTTTATATTAAGTAATTAAAGTAAATATAATATTATTAAAATAAATATTAAGTTACATTATAAAAATTACCATTTAAATTAAGTTTATAATATATTAAGTTTTTATTATTTTCTTTTTTTAATTAACATTTTTCTTTTATAAACCGTTTTAATAAAATATAACTTATTTATTTAATAATTAATTTAAAAGGAAATTATATTTAAGTTTTATATTAACATTAAGGAAATAAAAGTAACATATATATACGTGTTTTTAATAAAGTTATAAGATTTAAAATTATATTATAATAATATTTATTAAGTAATATTAATTTTATTAAATAAAAATTTAACGGTTAAAAGAAGGATAAAATATTAAATTTATATAAATTTTAAGTTAAAGTATTATTTAAGTTTAATAATATAAGTTTAAGGTTTATAATTAAGGTTAGTATATTAAATAAGAATTTAAACTTTTAAGTAATTTTTAATAAATTTTAAACCTTTTTTAATAATATAACGGTTTAAAAGTTATTATTAATTTAAATTTTTATTAATTAAAATTTTTTATAAATAAAGTTAAAGAAATTAATAAATTTTTAAAATAATAATATTAATAAATTAATTTTATTAAAAATAGTAAAAGTTTATAATAATAAAAGAAATAATTAATAATAAAAATTATAAGTTTATAAAAATTTATTTTTCCTTTATTCCTTTTTTTTTAATTCTTTTTATACTTTCATATTTATAATATTCCCGCGTCATTCTTTTATTTAAAAAGATATAATTTTTTAATTTATTAAAAATGGGTATAAATAACTTATAATTAATATAATGAAAGATAATTAATAATTAATAATTAATAAAGGAAAATAATTAAACTTAAATATTAAATTAATATAATATTAATATTATAATAACTTTTAATTTTATAAAACTTATATATTAAGTTATATTAAATTAATGTTTTAATATTAATTAATTAAATATTAAAACATTTACCCCACCCGTTTATTAAATAAATAAGTTAACATTATTAAAATAATACTTTAATTAAACCTTATCTTTTACACTTAATTAATTTTATTATTAAAGGAGTTATAATTTAATAATTAAATTTATTAAAAAACTTTTAATTTATTTATTAATTTTATATATATTTT
>MU403282.1:0-18681 GCA_022695765.1 Annulohypoxylon moriforme
TAAATTAATTATTAAATTATATATAATATATAATTAAAATTAAATAATTTATAAAAATATTTTAATATATAATAAAACTTATATAAGTTTATTAATTATAAAATTAACCCGTGTATATAAAAATTTTTTTTAATAAAAATTTTTTATTAAAAATTATTTTTAAACGTATAAATTAATTTTTTAAATAAATTTAATTAATAAAAAAACTTACTTTTAATATAAATTTTATTAATAAAATATTATGAAAGTTAAAAGTTAATAAGGTTTAATAAAATTTATAAAGTTTAAAGTTAACTAATGCCAACCATAGCAGAATTACTACGATAAGAAATTTTTAATAAGGAATTTAAACAAGGACTATAAACGATATAATAACCCTTCGTAAACTTAAGGTATACTTGCTTATACAAGATATTTATAATCTGTTCTTTTCCATACAGATTTAACTGTCCGACTCCGCGCAGTTGGTCATGCCTCATAGACGACACGGAGTACGCGCAAGAGTTCGAAGACTGGATCGACAAATTCAACAAAAACAAATGGCGGGGCTTCAGCATCGTCATGCAGGAGCTCGCGCGACAGGACCATCACGTCACCGAACTCCAGGTCGATGCGCGCTACCTAAATATAGGCCTCAGCAATAGCATTCTCGACAACCCAAGCGCCACGTACGACGAGTTCGTTGCCTTGCTCCGCAAACCCGGCTTCCGCCGCCTCGATCTCGACCTCTCAGTTACGCAGGAGAGCTTGAGTTGGAACTCTTATCGTACCGGGTACCTGCAGCGGGCGCTGGCCGAGGCCAAAGACCTCGAGCATTTCAGCTTCCGCTCCAGCATACGACATGACCCCGACGGACCACTCCCTGGCAGTCCGGGGAGCATCGAATACTTTGTCCCGCTACGCAGTGTCTTTCCTATTGAGAGGTGGCCTCGCCTACGCCATTTCGGACTCAACAACTTCCTCGTCACGCAGGAGGACGTGCTCGCGCTCCTCGCTGCGCTGCCATCTACCGTACGCACGATCGAGCTCGGCTTTCTCAGGTTCCTAGATGACAGCGGTAGCCACGAGGGTCTACTCAACGATATGCGCGACACGTTAGGTTGGCAGGATCGAGCCGAGGAAGAGCGGCCGAAGGTGACTATCAGCACGGAGATGGCGGACCACGGGTGGAGCGGGCGCGCGATCTGGGTGGATAAGGAGATCGACGATTTTCTATACCGCGGCGGCGAAAACGTGTTTGGACATGACGGCTGGGGTCCCAATCGGATCGCTCAGGGGTTTGGGACGGTACGCGACGCGTTCGACCCGGCTTGGGAGAGGCCGTGGGTGAGCTACGAGAAGTATCAGGAGTTGGGGATTTATTCGGGGACTCCTTGGCCGCTGAGGAAAAGGGAAATGCAGACTACAGCGGAATAATAGAAGGAGGTGCTGGTATTCTTTGTTATTGGGAGAATCATTTGGATAGCTCGATTTATGGGATAGTTGCGATGTTTAAAATGCGAAATGATCCTTAAGCTGGACATTTTGTACATGAACTAAAACCATCCACTGTATTTTGGGAACCTCTCACATTTTGGCGCTGAAACGCGGCTTTGTAATGGTAAGTTATAGCGGTTATTAGACAAACTTTAGTGTAGATGTGGTGAAGGAAGCGCTATTTACTGGTCTAGGCCATCTGAGCGCACCTTACCTCATCAATGTTGACAATGATTAAGTAATTCAAACCTTACTAATCATTCATGCTTACCTACCTACCTGACTCAGCATTATAGCTTATATAATCAATTATCTTACATTATTACTTTACATAATCAGTCATTTTACATAATCGGACTATCATCACATAAGCAGTCACTGATTACGTAACAAGCACCTTCTATAGGGGTTCAGGGGATGACAACAAAATATCAAGGAGCGCATGATGAATGTGGGATTATTTAGGGCTTAGTGGGTAAAGTCTCTAAAATCTTGGACCTGGACTCAATTGTTATTACTCAAAAGGGTTTACTCATGCGAATTCTCTTAACATCGAGTGATATACATCTAAGTAAGTCTGACTATCTACATGGTTCAAAGACACTAAGTGCAAAATATTAGTAAGATAAATCAGCTAAACAGTCAGGAATCCTTGCTTACCTGCGACAAACTTTCATTCTGGTACGTGCAAGTGTACGGTGCCGTGCACTGGAAGCTGCCCGTCCAATTAACCCCCCCGCATTGAGCAGACTGTGCTTGAGCCTCGGGTAACGTCAGGTTGAGAATTCTCTCTGATGCGTGTTCGGCCGCGATGACGATATACGCGGAAGGGTTCGTGGTGATATGGCCCGGGAAGATACTAGCATCAACAACAAACAGGTTATCTGTCCCGTAGACTCTGGTATCAAGATCAACCACAGCTGAACCGTTTGTTCGGCCGTCATCGGTTCCAAGCTTGTTGGTTCCTAACTAGCATTAGATATTGTATTTAGGTATAGCTAATCAATAGTGGAAACTCACCAATCCAATGATTTGAACGTCGGTTGGTGTAAGAAACGAGCATCTGAGACTATTAGCTTGGTGTTACCTCAGCTATGAGGTAGTGTATTACATTATTAACGAAGTCCTCGACTGTCGTGTTAGACGATGGGTATGTCCAAGTGAGATTCTTGACGTTTGAAAGGGCAGATTGGAGGTTCTTTATCCCTTGAATAACTGCTTGAACATCATTCTTGTCGTGCAAGTAGGGTAGCGTGGAGACAACAGTGTTTAATGCTTTCGTGATAGTCATTCGACCTCTCGACGTAGCACCGCGTCCCAGATACTGACTCATAGTCATAGCGGCTACTTGGGTTAGCATTTGAATACCGACATAGTTATTATCGAGGACTAGAACTTCTTACTTCCACTGGGTGTCCCATCGCTCCCTTCAACCCTAGCAGTCCACTGAAGCTGGCGAACAATTCCATCAGCGCCAGTGATTTCATCCCAGAACCTATAGAATGTTAGATATTTCTAGAAGGCTGGAGCAGATTCTTACATTGGTCCAATGTTTGGAGCCGCTTGTGCCAGCATGCCCGATCGAGAGTCTTTCGCTCCGGGTTAGTTTGGAACTGTCTTAAGGACTTGAACGATCATCTGATATAAATAAACCATGACTCACCAATGTATTGGTCCACATCTGTGGTGTTGGGGTTGTCCCAGGCTCCATAGTAATCATAGAATACTACATCGGGATGCGTAATGACTGTATCGGTCTATAGAAAGTTAGTATGCTTGAAGGCCGTTTAGGATTTAGGCTTTATCGGACATTGGTGTGATCTTCTAGATTGTACCCTACAGGCAAATCAATCCAAGAGCTATTCGAGATCATCGACGGCCCATCAGTTGATGATTGGACGACGGCTAGTTGATCTGCTGGGCCAATTCCACCTGAAGAGTATACAGGTTAGGGACGTGGCTGGAATGTATGGTTTCGGGATATGAGTAACTTACTTCTTAATAGGAGCTTAGCCGACCCGAACGTTCCAGCAGACAAGATAACCCGACCGGTGACTGATGTCACGTTGACAACACCTGTATAGCCGCCATTCAGGAATGGTTCAACCTCTATACCAGTAATATGACCGCCAGTTCGGACAACTCTTTTCACTGTCGTATTCATCCATAGATTAAAGTTCTTTCGCTCATTGGCGGAGACTAGATACGTGGCCATAGGACCGCCTCTTTCACCACCGGAGAACATAAAAGGCGTGTGAGAATAGGTGTGATTCTTTTCGTCGGGTACATCATTCGCGGTAACCTCAGTCCACCCAGCGGTCTTCAGGCCGCCGCTGAGAACTTCAAATCCTTGTTGATAATACAGCTTCCCATCCATCGAAGAATTATATGTACCCGGAATACGAGAGAATACACGCGAAGTAGCAGCAGTCATATCTGCTGACTGCCATCCTGCAGGAAAGTTGTAATCCCAGTCTAAAGAGTACGGCTAGATTAGACAGTTAGTACTTTGTTTGGCGTACATATCAAGGGGATAAAATACCTTCCACCATAAGCCCGAGTTGACAGCCGTCCCCCCACCAAGCACACAACCCGCCATTTGATCCGTATCGGTACAAGCGATGCCCGTGGAGTCGACCCAGATTTGGTTGCATAGACCAGGGACATCGAAGCGAGTCACGTTGGTACCATCTAACCACTCTGGCTTCAATGATCCGCCCCATCGCCCAGAGGATGGAGGCCCCTTCTCAACGAGCAAAACGCTGTTCCCGGCCTCACTCAACTTATCTGCTAGCGGGATCCCGCCGGCTCCTGCACCAACTACGATATAATCGTAAGTAGCCGTCGGAACGGGCACGCCTGTAGCGCTGGTAGTAGTAGTTGTGCTTACAGTTGTAGTGGTCGTCGGTGTTGCTGTCCCGCAGCTACCAGTTACGGTAGCAGTAGCTTGGGAAACCCATTCTGTATAGGATGGGTTGGCAGCGGTTTGATCCAAGGTCGCGCTCCACATGCTATCACCATTACTGTGAAATTGAAGGGTAATATCAGCCGGACAGGCTGGATTCCCTGGAGCCACAAGCGAACTAGCCCATCCTAGCACTAAAGCGCCGTTACTAGTTGATGCAGAACCTGTTGCTCCGTCTTGATCCCAAGCTAAACAGTCTTGACACCTAAAAATGACACTGAAGTGGTCCTCATCGATGGTCGACGATATTTGAGTCAACGTAGCGTTACCAGTGTAAACGGCTGGAGCGCTATACCCGGTAGCAAAACGAAATGACGTTAATACTTGGTCTTCGTATGGCCAGGCCATGAGAAGTAAGCTATTCGTCATCGTACCTCCGAATGATAGACCACACCAGGCATTCGTAGTCGTGCCATTCGAACCACATTTCTACACATAGGTAATATTAGCGCATCAGAAAAGAATCACTAGACTTGGCATACTGACTAGGTATCCTATGAGCTCGGTAGCATTGGCCGTCAATGCATTTTCGGGCAGTGCAACGCCGAAGGTGAGACCACCTAGGACAGATACGCTGCCGCCACCATTTGCACTGTCCGGAACGGTCCACGTGTCGAAGGTTATGCCGGTGGCGTTATCCGTATACGCAGTTGGGGTGCTGTTCTGGCAGAGACACTCGCGTACATCTGTGCTCAATCAGTAAGAATTTGCTGGGTGGCTATGTTGAGGATAGCTCACCTAAGACAAGTAAAAGCAATAATGCTTTGATCAAAGAATTGAAGTGAGCCATAACGAAAATTTTATCGAGGAACTCAATCAAACACGCGCAGCGGAAAACTCAATTCTAAGTTTTCAAGGGGTGATTGTTGATGTAACGACTTATATACCATCACATACCCAAGGAATGAAGCTGACGAGCATGACTGGGGCTGGCGGAAATTGATGCCGGGCTTAACTTGATTAACTACCTTGACATATATCCATTATCGTCAAAGTTACCCTACGTCATATATGTGATAGGAGGAAATACAAGCTTCCCATGTCTGCCGTCGCGTTCTCATGGTCTCCTTGCATTATCACAAGCGGATGTTCCTTGGGGCTCATGCTAAAGAGACCGATTTTATCGTAAGGTCTGGGGATAAAGTGGGGGCGCTGGTGGTAAACCTGGACGTTAGGCGCGGCTCTATTCCCAGGACCGGATTCACAGGATTACATCGAACGCTCGGGTCTCTCTAGACGTTCGATGTAATTCCGGTCAAGCATCGGGCGGGCTGTACTCGGCACTCGTGCATGCTGACAAACTAGTAAAGGGAAAAGCTCCGTATGGTCGAACCCCCTGGTGAGCTGCCATAGGAGCTATGCCGCTCGCGGCCTTGAGATCAACTAGAAGCATTCGAAGTAGTATGGACGCGGCATGATGAAGTGGCATGGATCTCTTGGTTAGACCGAGCACACCTAGATCGTAGCCGACCTGCCGCTTCTGTCGACGGAGTATCGACGGAGTTCTTGAGAAACGGATGCATGTTGACGTGCTTCGCGGGCCGACATAGGCGATCTTGGCTACTTTAGTTAGAGGAGGGAGGGTTTGTTTTGATTTTCTCCTTTTATTTCCCCAGCTCTTCCCCACATCGTCAGATGTACCATTTGGGGTCGGAGGATTAGTAATTTTAGTTGTTTCAGGGGTTAGAATTGGAGATTAAACTCACAAGCCACCCCCGTACATCACTAGCCACATACGCTCACTGTCAAGCCACTATATGTCCCTTACTAAGAATCTAGTATGATGTAAGCATGGACAGCTGGCGGCGTAGTTAACTTTGTCACACATCATTTGCTGATGTGTGAAATTTCTACAATTCATCAAAATAAATACACCATTTGCTCTCCTCAATAGAAATATACAACCTCATCCATTCATGATCGCTCTACCATGGATTAAACATGATATCTACCTCAATGAAGAGCCTTTACTGCCAGCAATTTGGTAGATATCATTAACTAAACCCTGGTCGGCGAATTATCCACCTCTGAAAAACTGACCAATCAACACCGCCGACCGATCTTACATAATCATAGGAGATAGAAGTACTACCAATCAAGAACTGTTCATACGGCCTTAGTATCTTTATGATGGCTCTTCATTATCCTCTAAACGGGCTTGACCTTGACTTCAGCCTTTACGAACATAAGCCTCTTGGTGCACATGGTATCATGGTTAACCGAATTATGGAAGATTATATGGCGCCAAAACGATCCACGGCTGAAGTATACGACAAGTATGTTCGCGATGCCCTATTCAAGGAAGTAAAAGAACGGGACAGACTCCTGGGCCTTGATGTTCAAGTTTTATCAAAAATATTACAGACTGATTACAATTGGCCATTCAATCCGAAAGACGTAAAACCATTGTATGAGCCACCTCTGAGCGTAATTATGAGATATCTAGATATTTTCATTACGTCAGATACCAAGACCGACGTTGATAGCGCAATATTGGGACTCGTTGAGCGACACTACCTCGAAGCACGTCCTTCTATACGAATTTGGCTCAAACACTTCCATTCCTATCGCTCGCATGCGATAAAACCTCAACATGGCCCAGGTTGGAAAAAAGATGTGGTAGAGCATTTAAGAGGATTCCAAGAAGCCTCAGAAACACAATATCGACACCACTTGTATTCCGGCGGCCATTACCTTCCGATCAACGTTTCCCCAGATGCTCGATTCAGTATTGACCCCTGTTTCACTGCTACTCCTTGGTTTAACATCTTAAAGCGCCCACCCCGCACGCACTTTAGTCGACGTAAAGTGATCGTAAGGTCGCCCAGGAAAACGCCAACGCCACTCGCGAATATGGCAAGCTTAAGTCGAGGCAGGCCTCAATATTCTGTCAGCGTCCCTCCAGCTGGCACGTGGGGCACAGCCGCGATCCACAGCATTAATAGTTCTAAACTTGAAGAGAAATTCATCATCTACTTCCCTCGTTATCGTTTATCGGAGATCGACAAATTTTCCCGTCGCAGGAGTCTAAGCCGGACACATATTAGAGCGATGTTCACTAGTAAACCGGAGTTATATTACAAAAGCCCCACGGAAAATGATTCTTCGAAACCGCTCAAACACGCTTGCAATAATTGCGCCCAATTTACCCACCTTACGAAAAATTGTCCATCGCAGTGCGGCTTCTGTGGGTCGCCATTCCATAAGGCGAGCAGTTGCCCAGTCAAGTCATCCAACCGCTGTAAATGTCGGCCCTTTCCGCAATATCATATAGCTCAAGAATGTTATGTCCGATGCTCCCGCGCGTGCGGGTGTCCTAATCATTCTGGCCATTTCAACCATAAGAACGCGATGATGTGCTCTTACCGATGTTGTATGTGTGGAATTAAGGGACATTCGGGTAGAAAATGCTCCCTCAAAAAATGCCTTTGCGGAGAGCAACATTTAACCCAAGACTGTCGTTGGAAGGTGGAATGTCCCACCAAAGGCTGCAATTACTACCTCTGCCGATTGCACTGCAGGGAATGTGGAAAGAAGACGGAAAAGGGGACTAATGACCACTTTGTTGGTAGAACATGTCAAGATTGCTTGAAGAATGGTGCACCGGTCTCAGCCAAGGCTTTATAAGACCAAAGGCCCCTGTCTATTTCAATGATGGATAGGTATATATGATTTATAAGGGCTTCCAATATGCATCAAAATGTAAAAGGGCTTCTTCTGGCTCTGATTTCACTATATTGTCAAATGAGGAAGTCGTGAATGGCTTAGCTGCCCGAACTGTACGCGGCAGGCCGACCCGGATAAAGTGGGGTGGGATCGGTCTACAGCGGAGTCTTCGATGACGTCCAATGGCGTCATTAAAATTAATCAAAGTCGCTTAGGATCTTGCCATAAAGATTGAATAATCTTCTGGATATTGTTAAGTAACTTTAAAGAGCTACTATCCGGCCTCTTCTGTATTAACACCTAACTTCCCAGATGTTTAACTGGTACACAACTGGATTAGTGGTGTGATGGTCGGTTGATGTCGGCAGGTCGGCAACATACCAACTCTCAAGACAATCTGCTTTACATCCTATAAACAATCACACAACCCATTTCCTCCTTGATTCATATTGCCGGCTTCTTTTATTCTTATGTTGGAAATAATCATAGAATAACTATACCTAACGCCTCAAGGAACGAAGATGACTCCCCTCCCCGGTGGTTGCTACTGCGGCTCAATCCGATACACAATAAACCTCGAAGATCCAGAGACTCAGGCTCGTACGAGTATCTGCCATTGCAGCAACTGCAAGAAATTTACAGGTTGCGAGAATGGGATCACTACCAAAATCCCCAAGTCCGCATTCAATATCACCCAAGGGAAGGATCATATAAAAGTACACGAAGCTGATAATGGGAGCGGAGTGTTGCTCCATCGCGAGTTTTGTGGCACCTGTGGGGGTCCTCTACTGGAGTACGGGGTGGGTCTTGATCCCCTTTTCAAGGGTTTAACCATGTACTAGCTTGATAGGAACATGGACTGCTAATACATTATACTAGGCAAACGCAGGAGACAGTATTTACATATTCTATGGGACGATGGAAGATCATGCTCGTGGCCAGGTTGAACCTAAGGGGGAGTTCTTCTGCAGACTCCGCGATCCTTGGATGCCGGAAATTGAAGGTGTGTGGGTCAAAGTCTACTATCTCAATTTCAAGAGCATCTAAACTTATAACTACTATGTTAGGGCTCTTCCAAAAGCAGGAGATTAAACAGTAATCGATGATAAAGTCAATATTACCAACAGAGAACGTTACGGCATGGTGTTATGGGACCGAAATGGCTGGGTGTCTACTTGATGATTTTACTGCGGGGCTCGGTCTTGTTTTACCTGCCACCTATGGAATTTCCTTTGGACCTCCCAACACGGCTTTTTAAACTCACATAATCGAGTAATATCACGGATTAAACCTCCGAGATAAGATCTAGCTAATGGGTGTTGTTAATTTATGGGTGCTAATCGGGCTCGGAGACTTTTGATTTTAGTGGCATGTAATATCACACTGGCGTGATGTAGGATTTGCAGTTAGTTTCCACGCATAGAGGCACAGCGAGCTGATAAATCCAGGTTTTTAAACATGGCATTATGAATCATATGCTCTAAACACTCCCTATTTAAGTTCATTCCAACCTCTCTCTCGTTATGTTAACATCTACAGATTCTCAAACATCTTCACAATCACAATGGCACCAAAAGTCGTGTTAATTACTGGTTGTAACCGAGGAATCG
Organism: Annulohypoxylon moriforme; assembly: GCA_022695765.1. Lineage (NCBI taxonomy): Eukaryota > Fungi > Ascomycota > Sordariomycetes > Xylariales > Hypoxylaceae > Annulohypoxylon > Annulohypoxylon moriforme. Next base: position 9,718 of record MU403282.1, read on the forward strand.
GTAGAGGCCTTCTTGAACTCTACTTAGCGAAACCAAACCATATCGTCATCGCCGCAAATCGAGATATCGAACATGCATCCTCCAAAGCCCTTCAAGATCTACCAAAGGCTCAAGGTACTTCGCTTATCGTCGTACAGAATGATGCTACAGTCTCTACTGATGCTGCTAAGATGGTGAAACAACTTGCATCCCACGGTATAGATCATCTGGATATTATTATTGCGAATGCTGGTGTTGCGAACCTCTGGTGCAAGGTCTCCGAAGTTACGGCTGATGATATTCAAAAGCACGTTGTTCCTAATATCTATGGTTTCATCTGGCTTTATCAGGCTACGTTATCACTACTAAAGAAGTCCCCTAGCCCATTATGGATTACCATTGGCTCCTCCGCTGCCTTCCTCACGGTAAGTTCATATAAACCATATATGCCCTCTGCATTTAGGGATATAAAGTAGCTGACACTATTTCTAGTGAGTAACTATGCCTCTATCATTAGTCGGATGCCTGCATACTGATTTCAGATAGGAATATGGTTCCTATGAAGAACGCTGCTTATGCGCCAACGAAGTTAGTTCAACATTGGTATACGAAGGCAATTCATCTGGAGGAGCCAGAGATCACTGCATTGCCTATCGACCCAGGGTACATATTCCTTAGAGTCACTCAATATGTATCGAGGCTTGCTGACGGTTTATTTTCCAGCTGGGTCCAAACAGATATTGGAAATCGCGGCGCCGACGCTTTCGGATTTGAACAGGCCGCTATATCAGTCGATCAAAGCGTCCAAGGGATGATTAAGGTGATCGACGTTGCGACACGGGAGACACACGGCGGGAAGATGTGGATGTGGGATGGTAAAGAAGTGCCCTGGTGATCCCGAGATATAGAAAACTGTCGCCTAGACGGGCATGGTTCGTTAGGAACTCCTCTACAAGGGGAGATGTCAGACAACTGGAGTAGGGTTAGGGTTAGGTTAAGACTTGTATAACCCTAACCCCAACCGTAACCGTAACTGACGTTACCCCCAGAAACTTCCGATAATTACCAAATTGTTCTAATTTTTTTTGAATCTTCACCAACATAGAAAAAACTGGAAATTACATATAAGACCGATCTTCGAGAGACCAAGATCCATGCCGAGCCTTCCGTTCCTGATGTTAGGTAGGTACATCATACTGCTTCCTCATGTATGTTAGTAAATTGTGAGAATCCTCCCTTGACAGATCCCTTTGTTCATCACATGTTGAACTATTAAATACGCTTGATTGGTATTTTGAAACATATCTTTCTCTGAATCACGCCGATGACCTCTAATTTTCGACCATTCTTCCCAAAGTTTCTTGCAGGATACATATCTGCCCAATATGGCCTCCAAAGGGTCTGTCTTGATCACCGGTTGCAGTGATGGAGGCGCCGGGTCTGCTATGGTAGTAGCTTTTCAAACCCAAGGATACCGAGTCTTTGCCACTTCTCGCAGTTTGAAGACTATGTCGGCAGTCGAAAATTTACCCAATGTCAAGTTGCTTCAGCTTGATATAACCAAAGCAGCAGATATTAAAGCCGCAGCAGACGTAGTAAGCGAAGAAACAGGCGGAACTCTAACGTTTCTCGTCAACTGTGCAGCGCGTAACTACTTTATGCCGTTACTAGATGAGGATATCGAAGCTGGTAAAGCCTTGTACGAAACTAATGTCTGGGGCCCTCTTGCGGTGACCCAGTCTTTCGCACTATTGTTGATTAATGCTAAAGGCACCGTGGTGTTCATTACATCCCTGTCTGGGTATCTCAACGTTCCTTATCAAGGTTAGTTACCAACTCGACTTTGAAGATATCGAAACACCGACCGATGAGAGTGAAACACTCCCTAATATGTTGCTATCCTCCTTTTATCCATTTAGCTAGTTATGTTAATTTTCTTTTTAGGTACATTTGCTGCCTCAAAGAAATCCGAGGAGATTATGGCGGAAACGTTGCGACTAGAACTCGCACCATTTCACGTCAAGGTGCTATCCGTCGTAACTGGTGCTCTCAAAACGAAGGGCCAGAGTCACTTTGATGACTGGAAACTGCCAGAGGGATCCCTGTACACGCCGGTAGAATCAACAATTAAAGACAGAGCCCGCGGACAAGAAGGAGCACCCAGAATGGAGGCCGCTGATTATGCCAAACGCGTGGTATCTGAAATCATCAATGGAAGAACCGGAAAATTCTGGTACGGTGCTAGTGCTGGAATGGTTAAGTTCGGCACGACGTGGCTTCCTACATCATTTATGGTATGTTAAGACTTACAACTATAGCGCATCTACGCTGTACGTGTAACGATCCTGGCTGACTTCAGATTAGGACAGCGGCGTCCAGATCAAAACAGGCTTAGACGTGTTGGCCGAGCAGAACAAGTAGGTGTTACATGAAAAAATGTATGGACTATATACCAATTTGACATAGATTAAATTTAAGTATGTCTAATATCTCTAGCTAGAGATTACCTACCTAGGTAGTACCTATATATGAATTTGAAAGATATAATGAAATACAAAGGCGCCAATAATGTTGTTAAACCTTGCCAGGTAGCTTGAAACCTCCAGGGATCCCTTTCTGGAAAATACCTTCCGGATCATACTTCTTGCTCGTCTCCCTGAGCTTGAGTACAGTCTCTTCTCCGTATGCCGATATGGGATCATCCGCCTGGTACGCATAATTCGTGAAGATGTAGCGGTGCAGCAGCCCATTATCAGTTGCAGGCTTTCTTAGGTCTTCCACAAAGTTTCCAACCGTCGCGAACACTCTATGATCGTCTTCTGGTGGATCCCAGCCTGGATTTATAAGCACTATGAATAATGGACCATCCGAGGGAGGGATAGCCATGGGGTTGCCTCCTGCCCTAGCTGAGCTTTCCATCATCGCCTTAGTCAAGGGGTGGAATCCAAATGAGAACGTAAGCCCATTCACATCCTTGATTATCGAAATCATTTCTTGCCACTTCCTGTGGAAGGCTTCCATGAGGGAGATATCTGGCTTTATGGTGGTGGAGGCCCAATACTGACTATAGAAACATCAGCTTCAGCTTCGCTGCAATTACATGGTTGATAAGTACAAACCGTTTACCATCACTAGAGAACTTAGAAAGCTCTTCAGTGAAGCCAAGATGTGTTGATTTCCGCAGAGTGCACATTTCCTTGACCTGATTTTCCAAGCCCGTGAAACGCTGTAGGGACGGTGGATTCTCCTTTCCTTGAGTGTGATACATGACACATGTTACGGCTTGATGCCCGAAGCCGTACCCAATACTGAACATAGCGTGAGTGTCAAGATCTTTCTCATTATGTATGAAGTCGCAAGCTTTATGGATAAGCTGGGAGAAAGTGTCGGTCATGTTACTCGACATGTAAAATGTGATCCCGCCCCAGATACCTGCAGACTTGAAGGTTTTCATTTTGAAAGATGTGACGATGCCGAAGTTGTTCAGCCCCCCCTTGAGAGCAAACCAGAGGTCGGGATTCTCCTCTGCATTAGCACGGACTAGCTCTCCGGACTCGAGGATTACTTCATACTCGACCACCGAGTCGCATGAGAACCCAACTCGCGGTGAAAACATGGACAAACCACCTTTTAATGCCTAGGTTAGTAAGATAACTGGACTTAAGAGGAAGCCTACTCTGAACATACCGCCCAAAATGAACCCTGTTACGCCGATACGTCCAGTGCGCGCACCAGCTACAGTTAAGCCGTGTTTCTCTAGCTCTTCATACACTGCAGCCCACTATGATGTTACAGAATTAGCAATCGCATCCTCAAGAAGTAGTCTCAGAATTAAAGTATGTATTGAGAGTAAGAGTCCTCAATAGATTGTTCTGGTAAGCTTTCGCTATCACGATAGAGAGAAAAGGGAGAAAAACAGCCAATGTTACATACTGTCTCTCCAGCCCCTATCTTGACAATGGATTTATCTTGGCTCAAGCTGATACCCTTAAAGCACCTCATGTCAATTGTGACACCATCTTGGATGTTTGCACTTCCCGCGAACGGAGTGTGGCCACCACCACGGATTGCGATCTGACAATGTCCAGACAGTATAGAAGGACGAAGGGTCTGGATCAGAAGGCCTAGCTGAGCGGCATCGCTTGGTTTCGCAATATAGGACGGTTTAATCTCGTTCTCAAATGCGCTAAAGTATGAGCCATTATCTGCCTCGTATTCTTCGCTGCCAGGTTGCGAAACTGAACCTTTGAGCACGCTGGTCAAGGCATCAAGAATACGGTGATTGCCGGAGCTTGACATAATGATCTTTCCGAAGAACAGCAAGAGACACAATAAGAAAGAAATCGGACGTGAAATGATACAATGATAGATACTTATCTGAGCTCTTTGTGCAGGTAGGTTTCGATATGAAAGAAGGGATGAACCTCGCAGGACCCCTCATAAATGTTATGGTTACACGTTCACGTTCTTACTGTGACAAGATTAGGCCTCAGTATGTAGCTACCTAGGTATATTAGTCTAGTTACCTATTTATGATTGGTTTGTACCCAAATACTTACATAGGTATCTGCCTACCCTCAAGGGCTCAGCAGGTCAAGCAGTAAACCCGACTCATTCGCTGTTTATATCCATGTGGATATATACTGTGTATGCACGGTGTTTTTCCGCCAAAACCCCTTGAGCAATGGGGTTTGCTAGTGCTGAATCCCCGCCAAAATCCACTACAGCCTAAGCCCCCCTTTACGACGCGTTATTCAGTACACTCTACACCACAGAACACCATCCCTTACTCCCAATTCCTAACCAATGTATCCCTTGATCTATTTATAAACTTATGCATAATTATTTTCTTTTCTATGCATGTATATATGTAATCGAAGGTTCTTTTTCTAGTGAACATATCCATCGATACAGCCTCCAAGACGTACGGATAACCTTTGAAGAAAGTCTTTTGGTGCGCAGTGGGGTTATCTTGGCAGACGATGGCTAGGAATCTTAAGATTATGCTAAAGGGGCTTCTCATCTTCTCGCATTAGAGCTATGGCGTGTGGTTGACACAAGGATGTATTGGATATAACCCGATATTGTGAATGCACCTTCCTGTTTCCAAAATCTTCGATATATAAGAGATAAGAATAAGAAGAAGGCCGCTATGAATAGCGCCGTTATTACATGAGAAAAGGCAGCCCTTGCGATAATAACGGTTGCCAGAATACAGAAGATGGCCGGTGCGTGAGCAAATGGTGACCACAGCCGATGACGAATGTTTCGAACTAATAAGCCAAAAATTGTGAGAAGAAATATAGTATACTCCATCATACCTGTATTTATTGTAAGAATGGTGATATCGATACGTTGACGTTGGAGAAAACTCCTACCTTTAAATGTTAACAACTGGCGGAACGAGCCCGTCATGACAAAAATGCATGCCACTGCTGCATTAAAAAGCATTGCATTTCTATGTTTATCAATTAGAATGACAGTACCTTATTCAAATTAATAATATGTGTATAAACTTACATTGGTATGTTTTGACGACTATGTAGTTCACCCCATGTCCGTAGGCGCTCAGGGAGATGAGGTTCGAGTCGTGATAGGGGCGGGGTCGCATTGTGGTCGAGAATACTTGGCACGAAACGTCTGACGCCGGCAGCTTGAGTAAGTCTACCAGCAGAGAAGACAATAGCATTCAGCGTGCCCAAGCAAGACAAGCAAACGATCCAAGTATAAAACACCCGGCCAACTGTTCCGAAGAGCTGTTCCCCAAAATCCTAGTAATGCCTAAGTACATGGGCTGCATGGATGTTCTTTAGGTTGGGCATATTTACCAGAGCGACCGTGTTCGAATTTTCCATTTTTGACAGGGGGACGATGCTATATAAGGCAAAATTCGAAGTAATGAACAATGTGATCACTATGATCATCGATGTATGAAGAATTCTAGGGAGAATAATCTTCACGTTTTGAATTTCGCCAGCAACAAAGCTGATCTTCAGCACACTAGAGTCAGTATATTTTTGATAGATGGCGGGGTGGAGAACGTACACTTTCCCACCCGCCGTAAGCAAATACAGCGGCAAGGACAGCATTGGTGAACGCATCAAGGTTAGCCCACGTGTCGGTAAAAGGAGAGTTTTCCGTTTCATTATGAGCCAGTTCCCTAATTACATCTATAGGGGGGTTTGGTTCTGAAGCGCCAGGCCAGAATATCCAATACACAAGTCCCGATAGTACAATTGACAGCAAGCCGACTATCTTAACGACCATAAAGGCTTTAGCGACGCTGTTTCCGACGTTTGAGCCGAGACAATTAAGAAGCGTAACAATAGCGATACCAGCGATCGCGGTGGTCTTCGGGCTTTCATTAGCGACCTCGTCACCGGCAAGTGCCTTGTGAAGGTACTCGGAGAAAACTAACGAGACCATGGCGAGTCCACAAGGTCGCGAGATTAGAATCCATGACCAGGCAAAGATGAAACCGAATTCTTCACTATATAAGAATATGAGATATTCTAGCATCCCACCGTTGACGGGCACGAGACTACCGAGCTCGATGAAAGATGCCGCGCCTGTCCATGCCAAGATACCGGCTACGAGCCAAGCTATGGCTGCCGTGACGCGATTTTCGACAGCTGAGATGACAGTAGCTGGGGCAGAGAAGATCCCGGATCCTATTTGCATGCCAATTAAAATAGCCAGACCATTTAAAAAGGTTAGAGTCCGTGGCGGTGATGCGGGGGTAGAGTTGACATGTGGCAGAACGGATGAACTTGGTTCACCAAGCGGTGATTGGTCCTCGTCATTGAGAAACCTTTCATCCTCGTGCGAACCTAATCTGTATTCTATCAAAGATAGGTCATTATTCATTGCGGGAAATAGGATATGGCTCTTCGTCTGTTCTGCAAAGTTGATCTGTTGTTGATTCGAAGCGCACGCATGTAGGCGGCGCCGCGTAGCAACTAATTTAGGGGCTTTTCGATTGTTTAGAGGCTTCTTTAGGGCTAATCCGATCCAGTAAGGCGCATTTTAAACTGCGGGTGGGTTTTACCCCACGGTGAATTGATTATCTGCTAAATCCCGTAATAGGAATCGGTCAGGTACCTGTATGAAACTGTTATTATTACGCCATGTATAGATATCTAGGCTTACGAAACTACTGAATGGTTCATAGTAGGAAGTCTCACGATCTTTCAGGACAAGACTCATAGAAATTAAAGCAACCGTATCACAGATCTAATTATTCTAACAAGGGGATAGACTTGACCCTAGAACGTAATTCCACATCCGTAGCCCCTGTGGAACTACGTTACGAGGATTACGAAAACTTGAAAAAAGAGAATCCTCCTTGCATCGTTCCCATCTAAGATGAGATTCTGAAGTCGTCTTCCCGACCGCGCTAAGCTAGTGTTCGGTGCTTAAGCAGAATTTTGTAAGGCCATCTGCTAAGATGCCCGCAAATAGGGGTATCGTATAGCTAACAATCATAAAGAAGTTTAGAGCGGTAGCCCACGACTGGCCCATACCCAAGGCTCCTAGTCTTGCGGAATCATGGCTAGGTAGGGTTTGAATGCAGTTTTCAGCAAGAGAAAAGATGAACATGTCAGTCTAGTGACACATATAGGGCAAGCAAGCTGTGCGAAGTACGTACGAGGTGGAACTTGTAAAGCATCCGTATGAATTATTATTGCGGAAATTTGCTTATGCTGTAAGCCGTGTTAGTTCCTAAAACCCTCCGGTCGCATGCATCTCAGTGGGACAGCACTGGGCTCGTTGGTAAGAATGAATGACCAGACATGTAGTTTAACGTCTATAGCAGCAATAAAATAGTAGCGTGTATTTTCAACCAGCGTTGTAAGCCGAAGCATCGATATGGCCAAGTGCATCTCGAATCCTTCGAAGGGAGTTTCTCAACTTCTGAAAGGTGATGTGACGCTGTGCGGTAGGGAGATAACTGAAACTTCAAAAGAATAGGGGGACATAATACTGTAGCGCTAACTACGGCGGAAAAAAATAGGCACGCTACTAGGTACCTACTAGGTATGTTAGCGCCGATGCACTAAAAGGAGCTAAATCTAAATCTTACTGGAAGCTACTAGGAGTATGTAGGTACCATTATGATCGCTAAAAATCCCAATACAGTTCCTTAACACAGCTGGAGGGCTAACTGCCCAGATTGGGAGCGACACATGGATATACCCTGAGTTTACGAAGGGTTATTGTGTCGCTCATGGTCCTCGCCCAAATTCCTTATCAAAAATTTCCTATCGCAGTAATTCCGACGTTTCCGGCGCTAGTCAGGTACAAACTCCGTTAAACCCCGCTAGCTCCTAACTCCACAGCACTTCATTGGTGGCATTCAACTCAAAAGTGGGATCTTCCACCAATTAAATCACTTTACGAAACTGGCCCGTGCGCAAAAGGGAGCTTTTCGACGAGATCGAAAAACTGATTCTTGTTAAAAAGGACCCTTGAGCGCACGGGCCACCCTGGCAGAACAGGATTATATAAGTAAATTACTTAATCAAGGCATTAGGACCTGAACCTAAACCTGAACCTGAACTAGAATTAGAACTAGAACTAGAACTAGAACTGGAACTGGAACAGGTCTTTGAACAGTTCCTAGACTTGTTCAACGATCCAAGTCAAGTCCCAGACCTGACTTATAAATATTCGATTAAATCAGTTAAATTAGTTAAATCTTAATTAAATATTAATTAAAAAAGGTTAAATATAATGTTCGGAAGGTTAAGGTAATTAAAAAAACGTGGTTTAATTTATTTTTAAGTAAAATTAATTAATTAAAACGTGGTAATAAAAATATAAATTAAAAAATATTATATATACGTAAAATATTTTAAATTTAAATTTTATACATTTCGTTTTATTTTTTTTTTATTTTTATATATAATTATATATTATATTTAAAAAATAATTATAATTATAATAATAAATAAATAAATAAATAAAATATTTTAATTTTAATAT
>MU403283.1:0-18350 GCA_022695765.1 Annulohypoxylon moriforme
TTAAAATTAATAAAATATACTTAATAAATAATATATTATTAAATAAAATAATATTATTAAAATTATTAAATTAAAAAGTTAATATATTATTAAAAGTATTTAAAATAATTAAGTTAAATAATATAAAAAAACTTTTAAAAAATATTATATTTAAATTTATAAGAAAGTTAAAAGGATTTAAATTAAACTTAAAATAAAAAAAAGAAATTAAGAAAAAGTTAAATAATATAAAAATAAATGATTATGAAAAGGATTTTTTAATAAAAGTTTTTTTTAAATAAGAAAAAGTTTTAACTTAAGATTTTAATGAATTAAGAAGAATTTAAAAAGAAATTACATTTAATTATATTATTAAAATAATATTATATAAAGTGTGGTAAGCGAAGAATATATTAATATTAATTTTTTTAAAAGATAAAATAATTAAAATTTTTAAGAATAAGTTTAAATATAAGATTTTTAAAAAAAAATATAACTTTTATTATAATTTATAATTTATAGTATAAAAAAAGAATGGAGGATTTTACTTAATTAATTTTGTTATGAAATTAAACGTATAAATAATTAAAAACGTTTTTTTTTTAAAGATTATGAATTTTTTATTAAATTTTTTATAATATATGTTATTTTATTTTATATTAATTTATTTTTTAAATATAATTAAATAAAATTATTTATTTTTAATTAAAATTTAATAACGTTTATTATATTAATTAAATTTATAAGGATAATTATATTGTTTTAAAAAGTTATTAATTTAATTATATAATTTTTAAAAATAATAATTTAAATATTATATGATTTTATTTTAAATAAATGTAAATTATTTTTCGACGATGTTAAAGTTAAAGGTTTAATTATAAAATACAATGATAAAAAAATGTTTTTTAAGATTAAATAATTTATATATAAATATATTATAAATATTATAAAAATTTTATTAAATTTTAAGTTAATTAATATAATTATAAATGTGGAAAAATTAATATTTTATAAATTAATAATAAAAATTATTAAATATTTATATGGAATAAATAATAAAAAACTTAATATAATTAAAATTAAAAAAATTTTAAAATAATAATAATATATTAATTTTAATAAAATTTACTTGTTTTTAAAATTAATTATATATTTTTTTATTTAAATTAAAGAATATATATTAATTATTTTATTATTAATAAAATTATTAAGGAAAAATAAATTATTTAAATAAAAATAATTATAAAAGTAAATTATAAAATATTTTTAAAAAACTTTAATAAAAATATTATATTTAATTATATTAAATTATAAATTAAATAATTTAATAATTATTAAAATAAATATATTAAAAATAAGATAAGGATATATATTAAACTAATTTAATAATTAAGTTAAATTATAAATAATAAAATATAAATTAAAAGTATAAAAAGGATTAAAATTAAATTATAATATTATTAAATTAAAATGTTTTGTAATTATAAAATTTTTAAAATGATTATAAAATTATATTTTTAAAATCCGGTTTATTTTTAAAATGAATGTTAAAGTGTTAATTTTTTAATTAAACGATAATTTTTTTAATTTACTTAATGTATCATTTATATAATAGATTATATATATTAAATTATTTAATTTTAAAATAAAATATTTATTAAATAAAAAAAATATTATTATTAACGTTTTATTACGAAAATTAAATGGTTTTTTTAATTAATAAAATAATAAATGAGAAAAAAATATAAACGATTTTATTAATATTTAATTAAATTTTTTTATAATATTTAATAAGATTTTTATAAAAATATATCTTGTTATAATTTAATTTAATAATTAAGTTAAAAATATTTTTTAATTAAAAAATAAATGGTTAAAGGAATTTTAAAAAATAATTATTTATTTAATAATATTAAAGTTTCCGAATAAATTAAAAAATGATTAATTAAAATATAAGGAAATGTTAATAATACGTTTTAAAAATAAAACCTTAAAATATAATGTTTTAAATAAAATATTATAAAGAAAAAATAAGAAATAATATTTTTTAAAAAAAGTTATAAATAAAAATTAATAAAAGAAAAAAATTGTTTAAAATTTTTATATAAATTTTAGTTATAAAAGAATAAAATTTATTTATTATAAAATTTTTAAATTATATTATTAAAAAAAGATATATAAATTTATTAAAAAAATAATTATAATTTATAAAAATTATTAAAAAACTAATTTAAATAAATATTTAAACTTAAAATTATATATTATTTTAAATGATTTATTAATATTTTAAATAATAAATATGTAATATATATTTAATAATTATAAATTTATTACGATTTTAAAAGTTAGAAAAAAATTATTTAATTAATTAAAAGTAATTTTTATTAAAGATGTTAATTTAATAATAATTAAAAAATTTTTTAAAAATAAAATATTTTATTATTATAAATTACCTTTTAAAATAAAAATTAATGGAAGGTTAAAATTTAAGAAAAATGTAATTATAATTTACGAAATTATAAGGATTAAAAAAGTAATTAATTTAATATATTATTTAAAAATATAAAAATAAATTAAAATTAATTATAAATTAATTAAAATAAAATTTTAAAAAGTAATTAATAATATTAATAAAAAATAATTAAAAATATTAAATAATATATTTTAAACGGATAAAATTATTATAAAATAATACGGTTTAAACCTTTATAAAATATTATATAAAAAATAATTTATTTTATTAATTAAAATAATTATATTTATATAATGTATTATTAATTAAAAAAAAATATATTTTAAAATAAATTTATTTATAATAAAAATTAAAATATTATATAAATATAAGATTAATATTAATAAAATTATTAAGTTTATAATAAAATAAAAAAAGAAATTAAAAAAAAAAATAATTAAAAAAGGAAATATTTATTTAAAAAAAAAATTTTTATAAAAAATAATTTAATATTATTATATAATTCTTTTAAATATATTAATATATTAAAAGTATAAAAGTTTAAATATAATTAATTAAAACTTTATATTATTAAAAAAAATCTTAAAAATTATAAATATGTTATTTAAAAATTAAAAAAGAAAATATTATAAGGATTATTCCTTAAGAATAAATTAAAGTTATTTATTTAAGATAAAAAAAGATATTAAATATTAAAAGAACCGGAAAAAAACGTATAAATAATAAAAAAAAAATAAAATTAAATTAAAATATATTAAAAAGAAATAATAAAGGAATTAATTAAGAAAAATTATAAAATATTATAATAAAAAAAAAAATTATAATAATAATTTTAAAAATTAATAAAAAAGATTATAAAAATTATATTAAAATTATATTTTTAAATTATAAATAATTAATATTAAATTATAATAATTAAATTAAGAAAATTATTAAATATAATTTTTAAAGTAAATAAAATTAATTATAACAACGTAAAATTTAAAATTAAATAAATATAAAAATTATTTTATTAAATTTAATATTTTATAAATAAAAATAAACTTATTTTTTAATAATAATATCGGAACGTTTTTATTAAATAAATTTTTAATAATCGAAAGAATATAATTTTTTTTAACGTATAAGTGTTAAATTTTATTATTTTAAAATAAGTAAATATTATTAATAATAAAAAAATAATAATTTTTATAAATATTATTAAATTAATTTAAAATTAATTTATATTTAAAAAAAAGTGTTATTTTAATATGTTTATTATTATTAAATAATTAGAAATATTTTTTATAAACGTAATAAAAAACTTTATTAAAAAAGTTATATAATTATATTAAAAAACTTTTAATATAATAACGTTTTTTAATTATATTAATAAAAAGTTTATTAATTAAATCGTTTTTTTTTATATTAATAAATATAAAATAATTATTATAAAAGTGATTTTTTTTAATAAAATTAATATAATTTAATTAAAAATTAACTTTTTTTTAAAATTAATAATTTTAAAACTTTTAATTAATATATTAATTTTTTATAATATTTAATTAAAATATAAATTTAATATATTTTAAAACTTATAATAATATAAAAATTAAATTAAAAAAAATAAAAAATAAAATATAAATAATTTTAATAAATATTTATTTTAAAATATTTTATTATTAATTTTATTTTTAATATTATAATTATTGGAATCATTATAATAGTTATAGTTGGTTGACGTACGTCAGGTGTAAGTTTAATGTGTGTGTATTAATTCATGTATGTGTAAGGAAGTAAGATCTGCGCACCCCGGTGGGGTGCGAGAGAAAACTATTTAGTTTGCTAGGATGTTCTAAGTATGGAGCTAGTCCCTATCGGACTAGCACCGGATAATCTCCGGTACAAACATCCTAACAATAATAATATAAACTTATTCGCATTTAATATTAAATAAAAAAAAAAAAAAAAAAAATATTATATTAATTTTATTATATTAAATTAATTTTATAACATTATATAAATTATTAAAATTAAAATTATTAAATTTAATTTTTTTAATAATAATTATTTTAATAATTTTTTAAATAACTTTTTTTTTTTTTTATTAACTTTAATTTTTTTAATTAATTTAATAATTTTTATAATTATAAATTAAATAAAAGTTTAACTTTTATTTTTAATAAATAAATTATTTAAATTAATAAGCTTAATAATAAATAATAAAAATTTAAAAAAAAAAAAAATAAAAATTAAAAAAATTAATAAAATTAAAAAGTTAATTAAAAATATTAATATAATTACATTTTATTTAAAAGTAATTTTACGTTTAATATAAATAAATATATTATTAATAAAAAAATAATTATATTAATTTATAATTAATAAAATTTTAAGTTTTAATTTAAAAATTTTATTTTTTTCGTTATTATTTTTATAATTATTTATAATAAATAATATTTTAAAAAAAATTATAAATAAAAAAAAATAATTAAAGATTATAAAAATAAATAAAAAGAAAAAAAAAAGTAAAAATATAATTTATTTAAAAATCGTAGGAAAATATAAATTTTATTACGTAATAATTTAATAAAAATTTACATTATAAATCATGTTTTCTTATAATTTTATTAATTAAAAAAAAATCGTTAATATATAATTAAAATATTAATAATAATAAATTAAATATTTAATTAATTAAAAATTTTTATTTTTATAATAATATTTTAAATATATATAATAAATTTTAATTTTAATTTTTAATTTATAATAAAATAAAAAGTTAAAAAAAATTATTAAAATATTAAAATTAAAATAATTAATTATAACTTCCATTAATTAAAACATTAACTCGTTTTAAAATAAATTATTTTATAAATTTAAATAAAAAAACTTCCTTAAAAATATTTATAAAAATAAATTATAAAACTTAAAAAATTATAATTTTAAAATAATTATTATAATTATTTTTAAAAAAAATAAAACAAATAAAAAAAAAGTAAAAAATAAATTTAATATATTTTTTTTATTAAATAAAATTATATTAAAATAATAAATAAAAATAATAACCGGTTTAATTAATATAATAAAAAAATTAATTAATAAGTAATATATAAATTCGGATGCGATTAAAATTATTTAATTATTAACCTTTAAAAATAAAATTAATACGATTTAAAAAACATACGTTCCATAAATTTTATAAAATATTAATCTTAAGAAATTTAATTTTAAGTTTTAAAATTATATTTAAAATTATAAGTATAAATATTTTATATTAATAACTTATTAAAACTTAATTAATAATTTTATAAAAATGGATAATTTTAATTTATTACATTAAATTTTTATATTAAACGATATATAAATAAATTATATTTATATTATTAATTTAATTTCTTAAGGATAAAAAAAAAATAAATTATATAATTAATTAATTAATAAATATTTAAGAATAATTTAATTTTAATAAAAATTTTATAAAAAAAAATTTTAAGTTTTTTTAAATAAATAAAATTATATAATAAAATAAATAAAGTTATAAATTTTAAATTTTTTATATTATTTTCTTAATTTTTCGCAAACTTTTAATCTTTTATAATTATTTAATAAAAAAATTTTTTAAAAATTATATTTAAGAATTTTTAAAATTATTAATTTACATAATTAACATATAAATTATTAATAATTTAACGTTAATTATATTTAAATTAAAAGTTAAAGATAAAGTGAAAACATTTATTAATAAACGCTTTAAATAATTACCTTATACTTTTACATAATAATTATTTATAAAAAAAATAAAAATATATTAATATTTAATAATTTTAAAATTTATTTTTAAAAAAATAATATATAATTTTCTTAATTTTAAACCTAAACATTATTTTAATTTATTTATTAAAAAAGTTAAGTATAAAAAAAAATATTTAATTATTTTATATATTTAATTAAATAATAATTAATGTATTATAAGGTTTAAATTTTAATTAAGTTTTTTAATTAATTAAAAAATATAAAATATTTATAATTAATAAATTTAAAAATTAAAGTAAGAAAATAATTATTAAAAACCGGAATTAATAATTACGAAAAAATATTTTATAATTAAATAATATGGATTATAATATAATAGTTTTATAAAATTAAACGTAAAAAATAAAGAATAAAAGTAAAAAAATTTAAAAATATAAGGAGGTTTTTATTTAATTATTAATTATATTAATTATATTAATTATATAATATAAATATAAATTTAAATTAATTTAAATTAATTTATTAAGGAATTTAATTAATTATTAAATTAATAAAAAATTTATACGATAAAATTAAAAGTTAAAAAAGTTTTTAATTAAGTTATAAAGTTATTTAAATTATTATAATTAATTAATAAATTTAATTATTAATTTTAATTATTAAGGATAATTAACTTAAGATTTAAAGAAAATTAAATTATAACATAATATTTAAATATTTAATTTTATAATTTTAAACTTTATATTAATATATAATTAATAATATATTTAAAAGTTTTAAAAATTAAAACTTAATTTAACACTTTTTTTTATTTTATTATTATATTATTTAATAATTTATTATAAATATACTTTCGTTTAATAGTTATTTATTATTATAATTATAATTATATAAATTTAAAAAAATATATTTAATAACTTTAAAAGTTTATTATAAATATCTTTTTAATATTAAAACATTAAAACCATTTATTTTAATTCATTAATAAATAATAATATAAATTAAATTATTATATAAAATAATACGAATAATAATATTATTTTATATAAAAATATATTAATAAATTATTTATAATTAATATAATAAAAAATAAAAAATTATTACGTATAAAATAATAAAATAATTAAATTTATTATATATAAATTAAAAATATTTTAATTAAAAAAATATTTATTAAAATTTATTTTAAATTTTATTTTTTAATATTTAAAATTTTTTAAATAATATTTAATTAATATTATAATATATTATAATTTAAATAATAATTAAAGATTTATTAAATTATATAAATTAATTATAAAATTTTAAAATATATTTATAAATATAAGTTTTATATATATTTTTAAAAAAAAACGTTAAAACTTAATTTAAAATTTAATTAAAAAAATTATTTTTAAAAAAATATAAATATTATTTAATTTTATTAAAAATGTTAAAATGTTTATACCGGAGATTATCCGGTGTTAATCCGATAAGGACTAATTCCACATTTAAAGCATTTTAATAAATTAAATAATTTTTTTTCGTACTTTATTAAAGTGCGTAAATTTTATTTCTTTATATATATATAAATTAATATATATATATTAAACTTACACTTAACGTACGTTAATTAATTATAATTATTATAATGATTTTAATAAAAAAATTAATAATTAATAAATATAATAATAAATAAATTAAAAAAATAAAAAAAAATAAAAAAAATTTAAATTTTTATATTATTTTTAATATTAATATTTATAATATATTATAATATATTAAAATATTTATATAAATTTATAATAAAATAAATAAAAAAAATTTAAAATAATATTAATATTAAAGAAATAATTAAAAAAAAATAAATAATTATTAATATAAAAATTTTAAACATAATAAATTTAAATAATAAATATTTTATAAAATTATAAAATAAAATATTATAAAAAATTTAAAATAAAAATTATATTATAATTTTAAATTATATAACGTTTTATTATTAATAAAAGATTTATTTTTTTTTATATTAAACATTTATAATAATTATAATAAAAAAATAATATATATTTAATTATTTAATAATAAATTATAAAAATAATATAATATATATATAAAAAAAATAAATATTATATTAAAATTAATTAAAAACTTAAATTATTATTACGACGATATAATTATTATATTAAAAACGTTAAATAAATATATTATAAATTTATAAGTAATTTTTATTATTTTATAAAATATAAATATTTTAATTAATTTAATTAAATTATTTATAATATTTTTAAATATAATTATATTAAAATATTTTATTAATTTATTTAATTTATTTATAACGAAAGAAAAATTTATAATAATTAAATAAATTAAATTTCTTAAAATATTAAAAGATTTTAAAACATTTATTAAATTAATTAATTATATAAAAATATTTATATTAAAATTTATTAAGTTAATAAAATTATTATAATAATATAAAATAATTTTATAATAATAAAACCTTTATTAATTTAAAATTAAATAAAAAAAATATAAACGAATAAAATAAACTTAATAATATTATTATAAAAAGAAATCGATTTATTTAAAATAATTAAGGAAATATTAATTAAATATATAAATTTAATATATTATTAATTAAATAAACTTTTTTATATTAATATAAATATATTTAAATATAATATAAACGTTTATATATATTATATATAAAATATAATTTTATTAAAAATTTTTAAAAATAAAAGAATTATTATATATATATTATAAATAATAATATAATTAATTATATTTTTATTACGTATATTATTAATTTCGGAAAAACGATATTAATTAATAAAAATAAAAATATTAAAACTTATGTAAATTTTTAAGAAAATATAAATGTAAATATTTATTATATATAAAGGTATATATATTTTTATAAATTATTAAATAATTTTAAATATAATTTTATAAATAAATTTAATTAATTTATTAACTTTAAATAATAAAAATTTAAAATTTATTAAAGTTATAAAATTTATTATTAAATTTAAATTAAAAATTTTATATAAATTAAATTATTTATATATAATCCCCGATGTATTATTTTATTTATATATAATTAAAAAAAAATTAATGTATATATTTAACTTAAATAAATTATTAAATAATATAAAAGAATATTAATTAAATTTTATATAAGTTAAAGAAAATTTATAAATAAGTTATAAATTAACGTTATTAACGATTAAAATGTTAAATATATTAAATAATTAATTAAAAATTAAAAAATTATTAAAAAATATTAATTTAATTTAAATGGATTAATAATTTAAATAAAAAATATAAAATGGTTATATTATAAATTTTAAATAATAAAACGTTATAAATGTTATTAAAGTAAATTAAAACTTAAAATAAAAAAATGTAATATATTTATTATTTTATATTAAAAATAATTTATTATAAAAGAAATTAAAAGTTATAAATAAATTATATATATTAAAAATATATTATTTAAAAATATTTAAAATGTTTTATAAATTAAATTATTTAAAATTTTAAAAAATTAAATAATAAATAATAAGTTTTATTATTAATAAAAAAGAATTTAAAAAGTATATAAATAATTATTTAAAATATACGTTATTTAAAATAAGGATATATAAATTATATAAAATTATATAATTAATAAATTTTTTTTTATATTTATATTATACGATTATTATAAATTTAATGTTTAAAATTTTAAAAACATTTAATGGTAATAATATAATTAAAATTTTAATTAATAAATTTATTAAATAAAGTTTTATTATAATAAAAAAATATAATTAAATAATATAAAATTAAATACGCGTGTATTATAATTAATTATTATTATTTAATTAAGGATTATTAAAAATTATAATTATAAATAAAAATTTAAAATAATTATTTAAATTTTAAAAAAAATTTTAAAAATTTATAAGAATATATTTATTATTTTTAACGGTATATTATTTAAAAATAAACGGGTAATTTAAATAATTTATATTATATTTTAAATTTATATTATAATATTATTTTCATGGGTTAATTAATATTATATAATAAAAGAATTATTTATTATAATTATTATATAAATTTAATATAATTAAATTTATTATAATAAAAAAAAATCCACTTAAAATAATATATAAATTTATATTTAATTATTTAATATTATTAATAAATATAAACGATATATTAATATTAATAAATTAAATTAATATATATAATGTAATAATAATTTATAAAATATTAATTAAAAAATATTATAACGTAAAATATAAATTAATATTTTTTAATATAAATTAATATATGTTTTTACGTTTTTATAAAGGATATAACGTATTAATAATAATTATATTAAAACGAAAGTTAAAATAATAATATATAAAATTATTTTATATGAAAAAATATATTAAAAATTTTACGTATAAATTTAATTTTTTTATATATTAATAAACACATAGCGTAATTTTTATCGATTATTTTAAACCCGTTTTATTAATAAATATGTTTAATTATTTTTTATTTTATTTTAATAAAATTATATTAAAAGTTTATTAAAAACGTATTATTAATAAAAATTAAAATTAATAAAAATATTTAATTAAATATTAAAGTTTTAATTAAAAATATACGAAATAAATATTAAAAGTAAATTTAAATAAAAATAAAAACGAATTAATAATTAATTTTAATATAAAATAAAATTAATTTTTATAAGTTTATAAATTCGTAAATTTATTTATAAAAATATAAATATTTTTTTATTTAAATATTATTATATAATAAAAATTTATTACTTATTTAATTAACTTTATAATATTATAATAATTATATTTTATTAATAAATTACTTTTATTATAATTAAATCTTAAGAATATTAACTATTAGATTTACTTATAACCATTCTTATGACAGTATTGATAATGTAAGCAATCTTTTGTAGTTATCATCTTCACTTCTCCAAAGTCTTACTCATACCTTACTCATTCTACTCCAATTTGTAATCTGCTGCACCTCTTATCCTTACTCATCAAAGCCTGACTAATCATAGCCCCTCCCCAGCAATAATTAACATTCGCGTTCTTTCTGATTTTTACATAGTGTTCTTAGGATTAGCTAATCAAAATTCTTCAGAACCTTAAACTCGAAATGCAACCTACTTTCAGTCACTCCTTCATAGGCTTCTAGTGAATTCTCAACTCGAGTTAACAGTGACGAAATATCACTTGTCTACATTAGCATCAGACAACATAGACTCGGGATGGTGGACGATGTTCTACGATA
The DNA here is from genome assembly GCA_022695765.1 of Annulohypoxylon moriforme. Classification (NCBI taxonomy): domain Eukaryota; kingdom Fungi; phylum Ascomycota; class Sordariomycetes; order Xylariales; family Hypoxylaceae; genus Annulohypoxylon; species Annulohypoxylon moriforme. Next base: position 11,474 of record MU403283.1, read on the forward strand.
CCTAGGCTCCTATTTGACGCAGACGAATGTCGAGGAGGTGGCCCAGATTTACCATGATGAAGAATCCGTCCGCGGCACCTGAATAGGCAAAATATTCGATTCTATCGAAAATGACCCGGACGAAGTAGCAGTAGCCACATTTGTTATCGTAACTGTTGTGCCTGCCCGCAACCAAATATTCAGTAAAAAGGCGTCTAAGGTGTGGCCACTATATTTACCCTTTAAGTACAAGACGTATCTAGGTACCTAAGTAGGTAGATTTCCAGCCACCCCCTTCCCTGAGCACAGCTATCACTCCTTCTTTTCCTACTCTGACAATTCTTCCTCCTTTATTTTAACTTCATCATCCCTTTTCGCCTTCTTCTTGTTTTGCATCTCCATTTCTACTCTCTCAAGTTCCGTCTCTAGCCTGTCCTTCTCCCTGGTACATCTAACTATAGCCTCGTTAATAGGATCTAACTCTGCTTGAATTCTTGCCTTCTCCGACTCATTCTCCTCGGTTGCCTTTGAAAGGTTCAACATCAAGTTTTCGACTCCGAGCTGGTACAATTCTCTTTCGACTGCTTTGATGCTGTCCTTTATCTCTTTCCGTTGGGCCCTCGACATTTTGGCAGAAGATCGTATAAAGTCGATTGAATGAATAAGTGAAGAACCTTGTAAGTAAGGTGTCCTATTGATCAATAGATCTACTAAGATATGCTTGAGTTTAATAAGTTGAATGTAAACCTGTAGTAAGATGTCAGTTGTTTTAACTAGCGAAACTCTCTATATATGTAATATCGAATGTTCCGTGAGTTCGATCTTTGTCGCGACTTCTGATGTGTAGAGGAGTCACACGTACCTACCTAGATATCCATTCCACCTAGTTAAACCGATTCAGCACCACAAAGGAGATTGCGCATTATCCACAGTATCTTCGAATCAGCATGAGTGACACTAAATGTCAACAGTGATTCATCTAGTACCTTGTCCCTTGAGGACTACAATTTCCATACAAATGGTAACTACTGGCGATATGCACGCACCAGGAATTTAGGCAGTGAATTACTTATTCTAGATTAGCGAGCTAGTAGTTTACGGTGTTTTCTCCACTGTGGCTTTTCTCCCTTTTTCCCTTCATATCCTAATCACCTACAATAGCTTCTACGGTACTCCTTTGTGGCAAGGGGTCTTTGGATGGATGGGGGTGCATAAATAAAGGCGGTCTCAGTTATTTACCCGCCTTAATCTCACCCGCAATCTTCTCTGCAAGTGCGTAAACTAAAGCTTGAGGGTGACCTGAAGGTAGCATAGCAAAGGAGCTCGTATCCACAACTCGTAGCCCGGAGACTCCAATTACCTTGCAACTGGTATCAACCACAGCATCCGGATCATCGACCTTGCCCATTCTACATGTTACCGAGGCATGAAAGAGCGCTGATAATGTCTTTTGGATGGCGTTAAGGATCTGCTCATCTGTCTCCACCGCCGGGCCAGGAGAATGCTCCTCTGGGTCAGCCAGTACCGCCTTGATGGTTTTAGTAGAGAAGAGCTGACGAGCCCTTTTGAATGCGGCGACGGCCACCTCTTGGTCAACGGGATCAGTCAACCAATTAGGATCAACGACCGGAAGGTCCGCTGTATCTGCAGACCTAATAGTTACCGTACCACGCGACCTCAGAGCCAACGGTGCGATCAAAAGGGTAACGTATTTGAACCCATCTTTAGGTGCACCTATGAACATTGGGCTAGCATAATCTCCGTAGTATGCATCCATTGACATGTACTCGGCATCGGGAAACGAGTCCGGTAGTTCGGACAGGACAGCAGTTGCTTCCTTGGAAAGTAAATCTCTCGGAAGCTTCTCACAAGCCACAAAGTCTGTTCCCGAGTGTGAAAGCGGACCTCGCGCCTTCGTGAAATATTCCATCAAATTTGGTATGGCTGTAGCAGGATCCGAAGTCTCTGCGAGGATTGTGTCAAGCTGGACCCGGTATGAAGGTCCGTACATCACATGGTCTTCAAGGTTCTGCCCCACACCAGGCCGGGCGGCGACAATGGGGATGTCGAACTTTTTCAGTGTTTCCGCCGGACCCACTCCGGAAACCATGAGAATTTGCGGGGATTGGAAGGCGCCCGCCGAAAGAATGATCTCTTTCCTTGCATTTAGGCGAAGGCCGGAGTCGACAATCACTGCTATAGCTCGCTTCTGATCATCGAATAGAATTTTCTTAGCTAAGGTCTTCTGGAAAACCTTCACGTTATGTCGGGCCTGACAGAGATCCAAGAATGCCGTCTGCGCTGAGCTCCGGGTTGCGGTGGTGGGGTCCACTGTGTTTGTGCAATATTGAGCCCCTAAAAGTTTACCACAGTTGAAGTCGTCGGTAGTGGGGATACAGATTTCGTTGAAAGCGGCTTCGAGATGAGTTGAAAAGGGTCGGACGTTGTTGTAGAAAGATATTTGGAGTGGGCCACCCTCCGGGCTAAAGGCTTTCGGATTGTACTGCGGTGGCTTATGAGGCGTCCAACTTGCATGATCCGGAGGGGTGAAATGGCAACTCTTCTGAAAGTAGGGGAACATGTTTTCGAAAGTGTATGATTGGTCGTCGACCATGTCCGCCCATCGCTGAAGAGATCCAGCATCTGGACGAATATACATCAAGAAGTTCCTCCCTGAGCTGCAAAAGAAGTTAGTCGTAACCTCACATTGTTCTCACATGAACTGCTTTACCTTCCGCCCAAGCATTTACCACGAGGATAGTGCAACTCCCTGTTAGATGCACCATTTTGTGGTGTCGTCGTAATACCCCAGTCTACAGCTAGATTTGTGTCTTGAGGTGAGGTTCCAATGAACGCGCAAGCGCCGAGTGGAGTTGAGGATAACATCGGGTTTCCAATCTGGTAATAGGTTCCCGCCTCGACAACCGCCACTGAGAGGGTTGGATCCTCGGACAGCCGAGCGGCAAGGGTAAGGCCAGCCGTTCCGCCACCAATAATGACAAAGTCGTATGAAGCTTCCATTTTGTTAAATGTGTAGGTAAAAAGACTTGAAGATAAGATAGAGGCCCTTAGGAGATCCGTTGGTAGCTTTTCCTTGACAAATTAGACAAAGGGCTCGTTCCCATATACATCAGACTCCTTGAGCAGGAGAGTTTAGAGCTCCCTGCGCAATAACGTCGCTATTTTCATTCTTCTTGCTTCCGCCTCGTGGCAGATGCGATTGGAAAGGTGAGGACATTAAGTAAAAGTCCGACTTAGCATTTTATTTTGTTGGTTGGTTGATATTTTCAACGACATCCTTGCCAGGATTTCCGAGGGGATGTTGGCACATCTGGTGGGCCGTTTGCTTTGTTCTACTCTCAATGTAGACCTGTGGGTGGACGGCACAGGAAGCAAGGGCCTGAGACACTGTTACACAAGGCCCTTCTCGGGTACGAGTTGCATAATATTTAATGCATGTGTATATGTGATGGCACGTTATCAAGCAGGATCAAGAACACCAAACTTTAGAAGATACAATACCTAACGATCTCATTAAAATTGACCATTTTATTATTTTTATATAACACACTCTACCATTAGCACTCCCTTGCCAAGCCCTTTCGCGATATTGCGGATAGGAACTCGTCAATTCTAAACCCTCTCGTGGGGTGAACCGACCGACGACGCCTCTTACGCCTCTTACGTCAGTGAGGGAGGGCGGCCATAAAATTTTTGAGAGTGAAGTACCAGGCCAGATCACTGTGCTCTCTTGCCATGTGAGTGCTTCTGCCGCCCCTGGAGACAACGAAAGATTCTTGCTAGGTCCGTGGCGTTGATGACAGAAGAACAAGTTCTTGAGGTCCCGGAGGAGTTTATAAGTATAACATCATGTCCAGTAGATGTATGTGTGTATGCATCTTCTAACTAAATTTGTACAGGTGACTAACAACTGCGTGTTTTTAAGTACCTATCTGATGAAGGCCGATAGCCGTAACTTCCGCCTTCTCGCCAAATCATTTTATACCGTGTATCTAAGCTGGTGCCCATATACTATTTTTACACTATATTTTACCGCTAAGCTCCCTGTAATTACTGAGCGCTTAGGCGGTTCGTTACATGGTGTAAGAATGATTCATCTGGCGGGATGGCGGAAGTTACGCCTACCGATATTGTCAGGTCTCAGGCCTTGGGGTTAGCTCGTAGCCAGGTGTCGGGGTTCGGCCCATGTGGTAGCCGTTAGAGCCCATGGAGGCTGTTGGAGCCCTGACCGTCCGTTAGCGGCTAGCTCTCATCAGACAAAGAGTCTGATCTTGTATGTATACCGTGTTCCATAGGCGAGAGAGTTTAGAGCTCCTCGTGCAACAACGTCGTTGTTTTCTCGTCCCTTAGTTCCGCCTCGTGACAGATATTCCGCCATCTAATATTTTTATTTTATTGTTTTGCCTCACTTTACCCTCCTGCGCTCAATCTACAAACTTAAAACATATATATACATCAAATCTAATGAGATCAATGTATCAGCTAGAACTTGGAGCTTGGCATTCAGAAGAACTACTTCTATCGCTCTACCGCTATGATCAAGTATTTATACGATACCATCATACCGTATGCTTAATAATAATATACCTGTCATTAGGTAACACTACCTTAAATTCTTATATATACCTACATACCTATCAGCCACTTAACCCCTATTTCCTTCTTCCAAGGGGGTCATTCTGCTAATCACTCTCTGCTTCCTTCATTCTCTTCACAGCTTATCCTCTAACTCCTCCTTCTCCTTCTCCAACTTCTCTCGCTCCGCTTTAGCCTCATCATACTGCGTTTTCAGGTCGATCTTGGCGGCGCTAGAGATAGCCTCATCTAAATAATCTTCGAGCCTATCCTCACGTGCCTGCGCTTCTCGAATGAGGCCACTTAGCTCATTGATCCTCTTCTCAATTTCGGCCCTGGTAGACATTTTCCTTGTAATATTCAATATTCGGGTTTCAGTGATCGGAAAAAATTAAGAAAGTCTAAAGATTGTGAATGTATGGATTCTCTAAGGTGTTTGCTCAAACCTCGACGTTTTTTGTTGGCTTGAACAGCCGTTGAAACTCTCTATCACAAGCGGTTCACGTTGTTGGTTCTGGTAAACGGTTTATCGGTGTTGTTTCTCTGGATTGATGTGGGTTGTGGTAAAGCGCAAATTGACGAGTGGAATAACAGTGGAAGCAATCATTTTAAGTAGACATCAATTTTGATGATGACTCTGATATATGAGTACTCTTGACGTGGAATCCTACCACAGCTTGTACAATATCGTCACTGTACATGTCGATTGACTTTGAACTTGTTCGGAACAACGCCCTATACGCATAGTAAATTATGATTGACAGGTAGTAACGGACACATGACTAGAATTAATTACACTTTAATACACAGGCCTGACAAGATTATATGGTGTTAATGCTTTAATCTTGAACGTAGCCTGGCGTTACACTACAAAATCTAGCATATTACGAATCAAAATAACTATGATACGTTTACTTGAAGACATATGTATTGATCTTGAGTACACTTTCTGGCGATTTGGGAACTTAATCTTTCAAGTATTGAAGAGAGTATATTTAGTAGGCAGATGTTAACTTGACGTTATTCGGTCCGTCTCAAAAATCCAATTTTTCGAATCTCATCAGATAATCTTCAAAGCTTAGGGTATCCCGTCACTTGTTGTTACAAAGTATAATTTCATAATCTATTCAGGCACCGGGATATCGAGTATACCCATGCACTCTTCATAGACTGAAATGATGCGGCCGATACGCCCTTCAATCTCATTATACTTGCTCCAAAACTCCCTCGGGGAGCAACTGTTCATACCTTCATAGAGGTGCGCTATCTCGTCAAATTCTCCCGTAAGAGCTTGCATCTTCCCCACAACCTCTGCCATCAATATAGTCTCGTCTCTGCTCATATTACCTCTCGTGATATCCTTGACGGCTTTATCGAGTTTATCTGCGACTCTCCTTTGGCGTTCACGCCTTTCCTGGATATGCCGTAAGTATGTCTCCTGACTTGCCATACTTGGTCGTTGTTTATGACGCCCGCTTGATAGTACGAAGTGGAAGGCTACTTATTGAGCTGAAAGGTCCACGGGGAATTCAGATGCTTTAGATTCTAAGTCTGCTGAAGACAATAAAATCGATTAACGAAGGGAAATCCTTGCACTTAAAAGTTATTTCACAAGTTTTATTGTTCGAATATTTACAAAGCTGTTTTGAAGAATACATGTAAGCATTGCATTTCACAGTAATAGGTACTTAGGGATTGAATGTATGGATGTCATATTGCCAGTTTGATGGATACTACTAGGTACGCAGTTTGATGGCTCATGATGCTGTCAATCCTTAGCTAGATATGCCTAATACCTACTCGCTACCTATTAAATATCATCCACAAACCCTTAAGCTACATGGTAATCTAATTTGGAAGAGGCTAGGAATGGTACGTAGGTCAGGTTCTACGTAGTGGGTACCTATTTGATATATCCGAAATAATGACATGGTAATATTGTACTTATTGATGAGAGAATTTGTTATAGAATAAGGCTTGGATTAATTATATTAAACCCACCAAAGGTTATTGTGTAGTAAGTATATAAGTAATATATTAGGTAAGTTAATATGGTATATTATATTTGTATATTAATAAACTTAATATATATAAGTGTATTAATATATGTTAAGTTTAAAGGTTTTTTATTTATATTATTAATTTAATTTATTTTATAAAATTATTTTTATTTATATTAATATTATTTTTTATATTATTAAGTTATGTTTTTATTTATTTAATAAGTTTTTTATTATTTATATTATTAATTTTTTTATTTTTTAATTTATTTAAATAAAAATAAAATATTAAATTTAATTTT
>MU403284.1:0-18033 GCA_022695765.1 Annulohypoxylon moriforme
TAATAATAATTTAATATTAAATATAATATTAATAATATTAAAAAATTTTAAATAAATTATAATTATAATTTATACGTAATAAATATTAAAAAAAAACTTTATATAAAAATTAATAAACATAATAATAAAAATTAAAAACATTATTATATTATTAATTTCATTAAATAAAAATAATAATTAATCCATTAAAAATATCGGATTTTTTTAATTAAATTTATTATTATTATATAAAATTAATAATATAATAATTATAAATAAAAACACCGTTTAAAAAAACATATATTTATTTATTAATTCGGTTTAAATTACGAAATAAATCGATAAACATAAAAATAAAAATCGAAATAAATTTTTTTAATTATTATAAAATAATATATAATAATAATAAATTTTTATTTTATTATTTAAAAAATAAAATTAATTATATATAAATAATAATAAAATTTTAACGTAATTATTTAATTAATTTTAAACTTTAATTATAAAAATAATTAAGTTTTTTCGTAATTTAAAATATATATAAAAAAATTATTTAATTAATATATTAATTATAAATTAAGTTATAAAAACGATTAAATATTACCGCGCGATATATATAAATAAATTTATTTAATATTTCGTATAAATTTATAATATATTAAATAATAAATTTCGTGTTATAATTATAAAATTAATTAAAAAAATAACATTTAAAATTTATTTATTATATTTATAAAATTAATAATATATATAACGATTTAAATTATTAATAACCGGATATAAAAATTTATTTTTAAAAACCGAAGTTTTATTTATTTAATAACGTTTAATCCGTAATTTATTATTAATATAAAACATAAAAAATAAATTAATAATAAAAAATTTATATTATATATAAAATAATATTAATTTATAAATAAAAATAATATTCGAATTATATTTTAAATAAAAATATAATAATTATAAATTAAAATAAAATAATTTTTAATTAAATTATAATTATTTAAATAATTAACACGGAAAAAAACATTTTTTTAAATATTAATTATATAAATATAAATTTCCCCGTTTATATTAACGTGGATAAAAATAAAAACGAAACGATAAATTAAATTACCGTAATAAATAACGTTTTTAATATAAAAAATTTAATAAAATACGGAAAAACGAAAAACCATATAAAAAATTCCGTAAATAAATAAAGTAAAAACGTTATAATAATAATAAACATTATTATAAAAACATTATAAATTATAATAAAAATAAAAAAAAACGTAAAAAAAATAAAATAAAATTAATTTAAAATAAATATATTTTATTAAAAATGTTTAAAAAATTCGAAAACGAATAAAATAAATATTTTATTTATTTTATAATTTTTAATAATTATAATATATATAATAATAAATAAATATATTATAAATGTAATAAATTTTTTATTATTAAAATAAATTATTTTAAATATATATATATAAATAATTATATAATTTTTAAAAAAAATAAATTTTTTTATTTTTTACGAAAAGTTTAAAAAATTATTAAATATTATTTAATATTTTTTTTTTATTTATTTTTAAAATTTATAAAAAATAATATAAATATAAATGAATTTTTAATATAATTAAACGCGAAAACATTACATTATATTTTTTTATTTATTAAAAAAATAATTAATAAATATTTTATATAAAAATAAAAAAAAAACGAAATATAAAATAATATATATACGTATATATATTTATCGCTAAAAAATATTAATAAAAATAAATTATATAATAAAATTATACGTTAAAAAAAAAAATTAAAAAATATATGAAATGTAAATTTTTAAAACTTAATAATAAAATAATAATTAATAATAATTTTTTTAAATAACATATATATAAAATATTTATATATAATTTAATTAAACCGGAAAAATTAATTTATTTATTAAAATATATAAATTTAAAAATAAAAATTTAAAACGTATTTAAAAATATATTAATTATATATAAAAATATTAATTTTTTTAATGAAATAATAAATAAAAAATAATTTAAATTATTTATTTATAATTATAAAACGTATATTCCGAATAAAATATTATAAATATAAAATATAATTTTAAACCGTTTATAAATGAAAAAAAAAAACGAAATTTTATTTATATATAAAAAGAAAAAATATAAATAAAAATAAAACTTTTATATAAATAAAAGTTAATATATAAATAAATAACGTAAAATTAACATTAAATTTATTATTAAAAAATAAATTTTTATTCGAATAAAACGTAATTATTAATTATTAAAAAAATATAATAAAATTTATATTTTATTTAAACGTATTAATTTTAATTAAATATAAAAAATTAATTAAAAAAATATAATAAAAAATTATATTATTAAATTAAATAAAAATTTTTACGTAAATATTTATAATAATATTAATAAAATATAAAAATTTATTTAAAAAAAATTTTTTTCGTTTATTTTATAATATAATAATATTATATAATTAAATAATATTAAATTTTATATATAATAAAAAATATAATTAAATAAAAAAAAAAAACTTTATTTTTATTTATTTATTATTTTATATATACTTATTTTTAATTAATTAAATTATGGAATAAAATTTTTTAAAAATCCGGAAATTATTAATTAATTTACCTTGTAATATATTTTTTAATTAAAAATAATAAATTTTATTTATAACTTTAATAATAAATTAAATATGTAATATAAAAAAAATAATTAATAAATATTTAATTTATTATATAAATAAAATATTATATTAATTAATTTATTTAATTAATATTAAATTATAATTAATTAAATTTCGTTTTAAAGTTATTTATATATAATTATTTGTAAATAATTATAAATATTAAAAGATTTTTAATTTTAATATAAATAATTTTATATATTTTTTAATAATTAATTAAAGTTTATATTTTTAAACTTATTTATATAATTAATATTTTTTTTTAATAATTAAATTTAACTTTTTTTTTTTTATAATATTTAATTTTTTAAATAATTATTATTAAATATTTTATTAATTATATTTAATAATTCCTTATTATTAAAAACTTTATATAATTATAAGCGAGAATATGCCGTATATATTTATTTATTTTATTTTAATTAAATTTATATATATTATATTAAAAGGGTTACTTTAAATAATCTTATAATAATTATAAATAATAAAACGTTTAATGTTAAATTTAATATTTTAATTCCGAAGGTTAACTTTAATATTTAAATATTAAAACTTGATTTTAATAATTAAGTTTTAAAAGTTAATTTTAATATTAATATTTATAAGATTAATTTTAATAATTTAATTTTAAAAGTTAAACTTAATAATAAAAGCGATTTTTTAAGTTTTAACCTTTTTATTCCCGCTTTTAAATTTTTTATAATTTTAAAACTTTTTAACTTAAATGTTTAAAGTATTTTTAAGGATTTAAAAACGTTTTTTATTTTTATAACTTTAATATTTTATAAATATAACTTACTTTAAGTTATTTTATGCTTTAAATATATATATAATGTTATTTTAAAATGTTTTATTAATTTATATTATAATTTTAAAGGGAAAAACTTTTAATATTATTTTTATATATTTAATTATACTTATTATAAATTATAAATATATTCCTTTTAAATATTTATAAATATTTATTAATTTATGCTTATATAATTTTAAAGAAATAATTCTTTTTATTATAAAATTTATATAAGTTTAACTTTTTAATTTATTCTTTATAAATATATTAATTTTTAATAATTTATTTTTTAAACCTTATATTTAATTTTTTTTTTTAATAAAATATTTATTATTTTATTATTATAATAAGAATTATGTTTTAAAATATTTTAAAAACTTTTTTAGTTTTATTATTTTTTAAATATAATAATATTTTATTATTTAATTTAAATATATAAGTTAATAAGTTTTTAAAGATTTTAAGTAAAGATATTAATTTAAATAAATTAATAAAAAATGTGGATCCCTTAAAAAATATAAATAATATTTTTAAAGATTTAAAGTTTTAAGGAAATATTAATAATATTTAAATAAAATTAAATAATAATTTTAATTTTTTAAAATTAAAAGTAATGCCTTACATTAACTTTATATAAAACTCGGTTAATAATATTAATAAAAAATTTATAATAAGGTTATTAATTAAACGTTATTAAATAATTATCGGTAAATACCGCCGTTAACACCTTTCGGTAAGTTATAAATATTTAAACTTATTAAATTATTATTATAAATTTATAAAAACCTTATAAAATATTATTAATATATTAATTATTTAATTAAGTTTAATATTATTATTTTTTTTAATAACATTAATTTAATTTATTATTAAATTTATTATTTTTTTATTAATTAATTTAAAATATTAATTAATTAATAAATTATAAACATTTTAAAAGTTTAAAAAAGTTTTAAAATATTTAAAACTTTATTTAAATAAGTTTTTAATAAACTCATTAATTAATATTTAATTTATTAAAAAATATAACATTTTAAAATTACTTTTAATATATTTTTATTTTAATTATATATTTTATATATTTATATACTTTAATTTTATATTAATTTTTTTTTATTATTTATTATTAATTTAATTATTTATTAATTATTATTAAAAAATTTTATACTTATATTTAAGTTTAATTAAATAACTTTAAAAAATTATTTAAAAATTATAATTTTTTTAACCGTTTTAAATAAAACTAAAAACTTTACTTTAATTATTAACATTAAAATAATATTTTAATAAACCGTTTTTTATATTATAAAACCATTATATAATAATGTTATATAATTATAAGAAAATTTCTTTATTTTTACGTTATTTATAAAAAAAACATTTAAAATAATTTATAATATTTATATTTTTAAATGTTTATTTTTATATTTAATATATAAATATTTAATAATATATAAATATTTAATTATTTAATTAATTATTTTTATATATTTAAAATTAAAATTTTATAAATAATAAAAAAATTAAATTATTATATATATTATATTAAGTTTAATTAAAATAATTATATATAAAATTAATTTTACGCGTTTTTAAAACTTTTTTATTTACTTAAAAATAATTTCGTTAATATATTTTAATAAGTTTTTTTATAATAAAAAGTTAATTAATATTTAAACGTTATTAATTAAATTAAATTTAATAATTATTTTCTTAATATATTTATTATAAATTAAAAAAATAGTCCGGTTTTTTTTATTTTTAATTACTTTAATCTTTAAATATTAAATTACTTTTTTTTATTCCTTAATTTTATACATTTTTTTTAATTTATTAATTATTTTTTAAATTTAATTTATATGTTTTTTATAATTTATAATAAATATATCGTTAATATATATTAATATATAAATGTTTCGGTTAATTAAATAAAATAAATAAAGTTTTTTTATCGTGGTTTTTAATTTTATTAATTTTAATATTTACTTTAAATTTTTATATTATAAAAAAAATAATTCTTTAAATTTATATAATACTTTTAAAAATTTAACATATATTTTTAATTTTTTAAAACCTTTTAATAATTTTATAATTATAAATTTAAAATTATTTAAAAAAATATTAATAAAAACGTTTTTTATATTAAATTATTTAACGTTTAAGTTAAACTTAACCGTAATAACTATTATTATTTTAAAGGACTTAATTATTAAAATAATAATATAAATGTTTTAAAAAATATTATAATATAAATTATTTTATATTATTAATTTTAATTTATATGTTTTTAAATATTTATTTTTATTAAACTTATAATTAAACATTTATTTTAAAAGTAATAAAATATTTTTAATTATATTACATTTTATAACTTTTTAAACTTTTTTTTTAATTATAGCTTTAATTTTTTATTTAATATTTTTTATAAAATAATTTTTTAAAAAGTGTTTTTATAATTTTTTTTAAATTTTAAATAATAATTATAATAAATTATTTTAATATATATTAAATTTATTAAAAGTTATTTTTAATTTAAAAACGTATTTTTAATAAACTTTTATAATAATAACTTTATATAAAGTTATATACTTTTAATTATTATATCGTATAACTTTTTTTATATTTAATAAAAAAATAATAAAAAAAGAATATTATTTTAAATCATTAAAAATTAATATATTTTCTTAATAAAATAAAATAATAAATATTATATTAATAATATCGTTATTTTATTTATCGATACTTAAGCTTTTTATTTATTTATTTTATTTTAAAAGTTATGTTTTAATTATATAAAGTTAAATAATTAAACGTAAAAAGAATTTCCTTCTTTTTAAATTATTATTTTTTAAAACCGGTTTAAAAATTTTTTAAACTTATTTTTTTCTTTTTTTAATTATAAACTCTTTAATTATAATATTAAGTTAATTATAATAAAGTTATTTTTTTTATTTATTTACGAGTTAAGTATTTTTAATACTTTTTTAATAAAGGTTATTAATATTTAATTTTTTTTATTTAAAACCTTTTTTTTTATAAAAAAACTACTTTTTTTTACTTTTAACTTTTCCGGGTCAAAGGTTTTTTAAGGAATTAAAAATTTTTATATTTTAATAATATTATTAATTATTAAACCTTTTTTAACGTTATTTATTTTTACGTCATTTTTTACTTTCACTTTTAAGTTTTAATTATCCGGTTATATTTTTTTTTAGTTTTTTTAAGGTAGTAAATTACCCCCGGTTTATTATATAACTTTAAAAATAACTTTAAAAGTTTTTTAAATTTTTTTATTTTATAAGTTTAACGTTTAAATTATTTAATTTTATTTTATATTTTTTAAGTTTTTAATTATAATAACTTTTATAAATTTAAAAGTTATTATTTTTTAAGTTTTTTATTTAATGTTAAAATTATATAAAAAATTTTCATTAAAAATTATATTTTAAATGGTAATAACTTTATTAAATTTAAAGATTTAAATTTAATATATATTATAAACTTTATTTTATATTTTAAACGTTTTTTTTTTTATTTATTTTTTACTTTTTTTTTTAAAACGTATATTTTATATTTATATATATATATTTTATTTTAATTAAATTTAAAGTTATTTATTAATTCTTTAATAATTAAAAGGGTATAATATTTAAAATATTATTTAAATTAATTATATAATACTTTTTTAAATAATTTAAAATTATATATAAAACTTAAATTTATATTAATTAAATATATAATAATAAAAGTAATTTTTAACTATAATTTTTTAAGGAAATTAACTTTTATTATTATATTAAAAACTTTAAGTATTATTTTTTATTTAATTTTTTTTATATTTTTTATAAGTTTTTTAATGTGAATTAAAAATAACTTAAGTTTTATATTTTCTTTTTATATTTATATTTTATAAAAAATAAAGTTTTTAATCTTTATAACTTTAATTTTCTTATCGTGGCGGAACTTAATAATAAGTAATTTAAAAAACTTATATATTTAAGTTTTAAACTTTTTTATAATTTTTAATATTATATTATAAGTTTTATTTATTAAAAGGTATTTTTAAAAAGTTTTATTATATTCGTTTTTTATAATTAAAAAATATAATAAATTATTATATTTTTTATTATAAAGGAATAAATTTTATAACATTTTTTAAAAAAATTTAAACATTTAATTTTTAAATTATTTCTTCGAAATTATTTTTTTAATTTTAATTATTAAATATATTTCATACTTTATTTTTATTATTTTCTTTATAATTATATTTTTAATATTTTTTAATAAATGTTTCGTTAATTTTAATTTTAAATATTTATTATAATTATATTATTTTTTTTTATTATTTACTTTTAAAATAAGTGGATTTTTAAATGGCCGATATAATTATAATTTTTATAAAACGAGGAAAATACATAACCTCATTCCATTACAAAATAAATTACTTAAAATTATAAAGTTTAATTTATAAAAAATATAAAAGTAATAAAAAAAAAACTTATATTTAAAAAAAATTAAATTATATTCTTTTTAAAGTTTTTTTATTATTTAAAATTATTTTAAATTAATTTTATAACGTAAAATATAATTAAATTTATAATATTAAATTTTAACTTTTAAAAACTTAACCTTTAATACGATATTTAAATAAAAACCTTTAATAATAATTACTTTATAAAAAATTAAATTTATTAAATTTAAGCCATTAAATTTATTTAACATTTTAATTAATAATTTTTTCCTTTTATTAAAAATAAAAAAAATAATAATATTAACGTAAATTATTTTATTATTTTTATAAAAAACATACGTTTTAAATATAAATAACTTTTTATTATTAATTAAATATAATAATTTATAAATATTTATTACCGTGTTATTTATTAAAAGGTATTTACTTAAATTTATAATAATATAAACTTTAAATATAAAAAAAATTAATTTTTAAAATTTTTTAAATAAAAAGAATTTAACATTACTTTTTATAATATTTAATAAATATAAATTAATTACGTAAATATTAAAAAAGTTTAATATAAAACTTTTAAAAGTACCGTTTTATTTACTTTTAAAAGTTTTATTTCTTTTATAAAATTAAAATAATTTAACTTTTTAATTATTTAAATTAATGTAAGCTTTAATTTATTTTTAATAAAAAATATTATATTAAGACCGGATTTTTTAACATTTTTTTTTATTAAAAATATTAATTATATAATTTAAATAATTAATAATAACGTATTATAAAATGCCACACTTTTTAAACTTTCATTTATAAATAATTTTATTTAAAAATAAATAAAAATAATTATAACTTTTTTTTTAAGTAAAATAAAATCCATTACTCGTTTTAAAAAAACCTTAATTTATAATAAAATAATTATTATAAGTTACTTTTTTAAAATAAATATTACTTACTTTGATTTATTTAATTAATACCGTTAAATATTATTTTAATATATTATGTTTTTAATTTAATTTATCGTTTTTAATTAAATTTTAAAAAATATTATCGGTTTATTAAAAAATTATTTTAATATTTATAATATTAAAGAAATCCTTAATAATAATAATACTTATAACGTCCGATATATTATAAACTTTTTTAACTTAATATATATAAATATATTTATTAAATTAATCACTTAACTTTACACTTTTTAAATAAACTTACGTTAATATTTTTTAATAAAACTTTTTAATATTAATTAAAATTATAATATTAAAAAATTTAATATTTTTTTTAAATATTTTAATTTATTTTTAAAACGTTATAATCCTTATAATATTACATTTTATAAATATAAAGTTTTAAAAATTAATTATTATTATAAATTAAACTTAAATATTAATTAATATTAAATATTTTTTTTTCTTTTTTTTAATTTTTTTACTAAGGTTATAAACTTATAATATTTATTTATATAAAAATTAAACTTTTTTATCTTTAATAAGTTTTAATAATTTAAAATTTAAACGTTTCGTAAAAATAATTATAATAATTTTTTTTAATTTATTAATAACTTTTATTATTAAATAAAAGTTATAAACATTTACTTTAATTTAAACCACCGTAAAAATTAATACCTTTTTATTTTATTTATTTTTTTTTAACATTTTTAAACGTAAAATAAACATTTAAAACCGTTAAATTATAATTTAAAGCTTTAAAATCCATATATTCTTAAATATTTTAAGTTTAATAATTTTATTAAAACTAAAAATATTAATAAAAGAAATTAAAACTTTTAATTAATTTATAATAATATAAAAAATAAAGTTTTTTTAAACTAATAATAATTAACTTAATTATAATTAATATAATAATAAAAAATAAATACTTTTTATAATGAAAAAAAAAAACATTTTATAAAAAAATTTAAAATTATATAAAAAGTTTATATATATAAAAATCTTTAAAAACACCGGTATTAAATATAAATTAAACTCATAATTATTATATAATTAAATAATATTAAATTTCGTACATAATAAAAAATATAATTAAATAAAAGAAAGGGAGCTTTATTTTTATTTATTTATTACTTTATATATATTTATTTTTAATTAATTAAGTTATAAAATAAAACTTTTAAAAATTTAAAAACTATTAATTAATTTACCCCGTGATAAATAACGTATAAAATAATATACATTATATAAAAATAATAAAAAAAATAATATTTTTAAATTAAATAAAAGAAATTATTATAATTTATAAATATTAAAAATTAAAATATTTTAAAAAAATTAAAAAATATAATTATTTTTAAATAATATAAAATAAAATTAATTTTATATAAATAATAATTATATATATAAATGAAAAAAAATTAAATAATAAAAAATAAAATAAATTAATATATTATTATAAATATAATATATATAATTTATTAAAAAAGTTTAATATAAATAAAAAAGTTTATAATATTTTTACTTTTAAAAAAAAAACGTTTAATAATTTATAATAAATTTTATTAAAATTTAAAAATTATAAAATAATAAATTTATTTATTTTTAATATAAATAAATTAGAAAATATACCGGAGTTATAAACGAAATTAAGTATATATTATTACGTAAAAAACTTTATATTCGTAAAACGATTAAAAAATTAATAAAAAAATAAAATATATAAAAAAATTATAAAATAATATAAATATTAAAATACGAAAAAATAATTATTAATTTAATAAATAATTAATAAAATATTTATAAATTAAAATATATATACTCGTTAAATATATAAGATAAATAATTTTTAAATGAAACGTTTAATTTAATACACGAGAAAAATAAAATGGAATAAATAAAAATAATAAATTCGTTTAAGTGTTTTTATTTTATTATATAATAAATAATTAACGGTAAAAAAAAAAGTAAAGTAATAATTAACTTATAATTTTTAAATAAAATAATATTAATGGACGTATATTTATTATTTAAATAAAATAAAATTATTTAATTAATAAAAAATAAAAAGTATTTTATTATAATTAACGGAACGATATTTTATTATTAATTTTTTATAATAATATAAAATAAATAAAAAATAACCGTTATATTTTTATAAAAATTAAAAGTATTAAATGTAATTTTAATAAGTTTTAAAAACTTACCCGCGTTTACGTAAAAGTTTATAAATTAATATTTAAAACTTTTTAAAGTATTTATAAAAACATACGTAAATAATATTATAATATTTTCAAATATAAAAGAAAATTATTTTTAATATTTAAATAAAATTATACGTATATACGTAAAAGTTAATTTAATAATATTTTTTAAAAAATCATTTTTTAAATACTTTATAATTACGTTATTAAAATTTAACGTAAATAATAATAAAATTAAATTAATAAATAAATATATTATAATTATTAAAAAAATTAAAATGTTAAAAATATTAATAAATTTTAAAACTTAAATAAATATAATAAAATACTTACGAAAATATATCTTATAATATTAATAAAAAATTAAGCCGTTATAAAATTACAAAATAATAATATTAATTATTAAGAAAGAAAAAAAGGAAATACCACTTAATGTAATAAAACGGAAAAAATATATAATAAAAACGAAATTTATATTAATAAAAAAAAAAAACGCGTTTAAAATTATATAAACGTAATTATTTAATCCTTTAATTTTATTACATTAAAATCACGATAAATATATATTTATTAAAATTAATACTTTAAAATAAAAAAATATAAAAGTTATAATATTTTATTTAAATAAATTATAAAATAATATAATTAAGTTTTTAACGAATAAAATTTAATTAATTATATTTATATTTAAAATATTAATTAAAATTAAATTAAAATATGGAATAATTAAACTTAAAATTATATGTTTTATATAAATAATATAAAATAATAAAATTAAGTTATAATTATATAAAAAATATATTTAAATAATAATTAATTATAACGTAATAAAAAATATTATAAATTAATAAACTTTACGTATAATAAACATAAATAAAATAAATAATAAATTAATAATAATATTAATATATTTATTATAATTTAATTTAAATATTTATTATATAAAAAAACGTTTAAATTTAATCCCGGATATATTATTTAAATTATTTATAATATTTAATTATTATAATAATTTAAAAACGAAAAATAAAATGAAATTAATCTTAAAAAATATAATTAATGATTTTATAATAATAATTAATAAAGTTTAAATTAAAAATAAATTTAAGAAAAAAATTATTAAAAATTATAAATAAAATAAAAAATTAAAATATTTTAAGGAAATATTATTAAAAGCGAAAAAAAATAATAAAAATATAATTAAATAATATAAGTATAAATTAAAAAACGATTTAATATATTATATTAATAATATAAGTTAATAAAAATTAATAATTTTATTAAATTATATATAAGAAATATTTAAAATAATATATAATAAAAAATATTATTTTAAAATAAAAAAAATATTATACGATTTATAAAGTATATAAATAATTAATGTAATAAAACGTGTGTAAAAATACGTTTAATATTATTAATAATATTTTAAAAATTAAATAAATTAATTAAAAATATACGGAAAATTATTATTAATTAACATTTTAATTATATTATATAATATTATTACTTAAAATTTTATTATAAAATTATTTTATATTTCATTAAAAAACATAACGTGGATAATAATAAAATATAATTATTTCGATTCTTTTATAATTATTATATATAAGTTTTTTAAAAAATTAATATTATTATTAAAAAACGTAAAGTATATAATTATATAATAAACGGATATATTATTAAAAACATTATTATTATATAATTAAAGAATTTTTATAAAAACGATTTTTAATCGTAATTCGAAATTTATTTTAAAATTATAATAAACGTTATTTATGAAATTTAATAATAAATTAATTATATTTATAAATTATTATTTATAAATAAATAAATAATTAAAAAAATATAATTAAAAAGTTAAAATTATATTACGTTATTATTATATAAGTTTAAAAGTTAATTAAATAAAAATTTTATTAACATTATAATTTAATATAAATAATTTAAAATTAACCGTTTTAAAATAAAATCTTAATAAAGTTATTTTTAATTTTAAACCACGCGTAATTTTATTTATATTAAATACGTTTATAAATTTAATTAACTTCGAAACTTTACGTAAAACGTATTAATAAAAAATTAAGGTTATTATAAATTTAATAATAATAAAATTAAAAATTAAATATAATAAAAAAAAAAGTTAATGTCGTTTAATAAAAACGAAATAATATATTTAAAATTTTATAAAAATTATAAATTACTTAATAATAAATTATAAAAATAAAATATTTAATATATAAGATTTTTATTAATTATAAAACGTATTGGAAAATTTATTTATAAATTAAATATATTAAATATATAATAAATACATAAAGTTATATCCGTATTTTAATTATATAAAATATTTTAAAAAATTAATTTATATAAGAAAAAGAAATTATAAACGGGACGAATTATTATTAAAAATAATAATAATAATTAAGTATTATATAAAATAAAAAAGTTATTATAACGACGGGTAATAAAAATTAAATAAAAATTAAATTTAAAATATCTCGTATATTAAAAAAATTAATTAAACGCATACGATTAATAATACCCGTAAAAATTACTTATATAAAATATAATAAAATTAATTAATAAATTTAATAAAAAAAACTTATTTTTTTTTAATAAATTACGTGTAAAACTTAAAAAAGATACGTAAATTAATAACATATTAAAATAAATTAAAACGAAAAAAATTAACATTTAAGTGATAATTAAATTTTCTTAAAATTTTAAACCTTAATTTTAATGGATTAAATTCACGTAAAAAAACTTATTTTAAAAAAATATAAATACTTATATTTTTTTAAAACTTTTTTATATTTTTAACTTATTATATATATAAATTTAATTTATATATAAATTTATATTTAACATTAATTTTTAATATTAATTTTATATATAAAAATAAAATAACATAATATTTATATATATTAAATAAAGTAATTATTAAATTAATTTAATAAACGGTTAAAAAAAATTATAATTTATTAAAAAAAAATTAATTAATAAAATAATTAAAATAATTAATAAAATTAAAACTTAAAATTAACACGTTATTAAATATTAATATATATATAACACGTTTAATAAATATAATATTAATAAAACCGATTATATTAATAATAACTTAAATATACCGTTATTTTATAAATAAATAATTAAAATTATTACTTTCCGAAATTAATTTTATTAAAATAAAGTTATTTATTATTTATTTAAAATTTTTTATAATTAATAAATAAGTTTTATAACTTTATATAAATACGTGATTAAATAATTAAAAAAAATTAAAAACATTAATAAAAAATGTAATTAAAACGTTATAAAATTACTTAAATAATAAAATTTAATTTTATTAAACTTAACGTGTTTTAAAACGTTTAAAATTCTCGGTAACATTTCGCACGGCATTAATATAATATTAAAAATAATCGAAAAATTATTATACGATATAAAATTAATTTAATTTATATAATTAAAAATTATTTAACGCATTTTAACTTTTTAATAATTTATTTTAAAAAATAAAAAATACGTATTAAATAAAATTATATTTAATAAAAATACGAACGTACGAATATTTTAAATTAAGTAAAAATAAATATTATAAAAATAAAAATTATAAAAAATTAAAAATAAAGTATAAAAAATACGCGGAAAAGTTAATAAAATTAATAATAATATCGTAAATATAATTAAAAATATTAAATAAATGTTATTTAATATTTAATTTATTAAAAAAATAAATATAAATTTAACTTTTATAAACGTACGTAAAACGTAATATAAATATAACATATTAAATCCGGTCACGTTTAAAAAACAAAAGTTATAAATAAACACGAGGACGTATTTCTTTTTTTTTCATTTTTAAATAATTATAAACATTCGATAATTATACACGTATATAACATA
This sequence comes from Annulohypoxylon moriforme, assembly GCA_022695765.1. NCBI lineage: Eukaryota > Fungi > Ascomycota > Sordariomycetes > Xylariales > Hypoxylaceae > Annulohypoxylon > Annulohypoxylon moriforme. Next base: position 15,010 of record MU403284.1, read on the forward strand.
TAAAAATAATTAATATAACTTTATACGTTATATAATTAACGTTTATATATAAGTAATAAATCGTTAAAATAACTTTTAATAATTTACATTTAATTTAAAATAACCATTACATTATATTAAATTATTATAATAAAAATAAAATATTTAAATTATAAAAAATATTTATATATTAAATAAAAAATAAATATATTAAAAAAACATTATTATAAATAATTAAATAAAAATTATAATATTTTTAAATTTAATATAATATATTATTAATTTATAAATTTTAATTATTTTTATAAAAAAAATTAAAAAATATATTAAATAATAAATAATTTTATAATAAAACTTTTAATATATTTATATTTTATTTAAAATATATTTATCGTTTTTATAAAAAATAATTATTAATTATTAAAAATAATAAATAAAATTAAATATAAAATAAAAAAAAATTATTTTAAATTTAAATTTTTTTATTTATATATTAAATTAAAATATTAAAATTAATAATTTAAATAAAAGTTTATTATTATTATTTTTAAAACGTATAAAATTTTATAATTTATTTTATATTATAAATATTAAGTAATTATTAAAAGTAATAAAAACTCACGGTTATAACCGTAAAAATTAAATATTTTAATAATTATAATAATAAATTTATAAAATGTAAAATAATTAATTATTAAAGAAAGTAAGTTTTAATTAAAAAATTATAAAAGATATTTATTTAATGGGATAATTAATGTAATTAATTATATTAAAAGTTTTTAATTTATAATATTTTTTTTTTTTTTACGAAAGTTTAAAGTAATATAAAATTAATTAAAGTTAATTAAAAGAATATTATTTTTTTAAAACTTTATTATTAATCCGAATAATTTTATTAAAATATTTATATTATATATTAATTTTTTAATTTATTAAATTATTATAATTATAAAATAATTATAAATTAAAATTTAACGTAACGGTGTTTAATAATAATAATTATAAGGTTATTTATTAACGTGTGCGTTATTTTAAATAAGTTTATTAAGTAAAAAAATAACTTTAATTTTTTTATTAATTTTTTTTAATTTTAATAATATTTTTACGTGTTATATTTAAAATAATAACGTTATTAATTTAAATAATTAAATTAAGTTATACCTTAATTATAAAGTTATTTATAACTTTATATTAAAAGTTATTAAATATAATTTATAAATTAAAAATAATATTTAAAATAATATTATTAATAAGTTATTTATTAATATTTTTTAAGTTTTAAACTTAAGTTAAATTTAACCGATTTAAATATATTAATTTCTTTATAATAATAATATTTAAAATATAATTAACTTTATAATAATAAATTATTAAAAATATTAATTTATTTAATAAATTTTTTTTAAAAAGTTTACGTATATAATATTTAATAATAACTTTAATAAATATGTTTTATATAAATTTAATTTTATTATAATTAATAAACGTTTCGTTAAAAATATTATTTTAAAAATTATCGATATTAAATAAAATAACTTTAAAAAAATTATCACATTTTTTAAGTTTTATAATAATATATTTAATAATTATTTCTTTATTAATTATTATATAATTTTTATTATAAAAGTTATTAAAAATAAAAAAATTAATAACGTTAAAGTTTAAAACTTAATAAATATTTTAAATAAAAATATTACGTTATTAAATAATAATTTTAATATGTTTTTTAAAAACGTAACGGTATTTTTTAACGAAAAGTTTATTAACGTTATTATTAAATAATTTAAAAGATTTAATAACTAAATTATTATTAAATAAATCGTTTTTTTCGTCGTTAATAACGTTATTATTAATTTTTTTAATTTTATTTTAATTAAAAACTTTATTTAATTATTTTTATATTTTTTTATTAACTTTAATTAAAAATTATTTTAATTTAATAAAGTTAATAAAATTAAATTACTTTTTTAAAAATATAAGTATTATAATAAATTAAATAATAAATTAAATAATTATATTAATAATATTATTATTATTAAAGTTATTAAAGTAATTTAAAATTATTTTAATTATTATAAAACGTATAAACTTTGTAAAAGTAAATAAGTTTATTTTATTTATTAAAAAAGTTTTTAAAAAGTTATTAAAAAATTATTAAAAAAGTTAAAAAAAAAGTTAAAAAAGTTAAAAAAATTAAAATAATAAATTTAAATAAAATTATATATTATATTATTAAATTTATTTTTATAATAAACTTTATTAAGGATTATAATTACCATTAATAATTTCCCTTTTTTTTAATAAAAAAATTAATAATTTCGTATTTATTTTATTAAGTAAATTATTAATGTATAAATTAAATAAATTAAACGAATGAATGTATAAAATTAATATAAATAAAATTAATTTAATTTATAATAATTAAATTACTTATAAACTTTATAAAATAAATTATTAAAAATGTTTTTTATAATAATTAAAAGCTTTTAATTTAAAGTTACATAATATTTTATAACTGTAATAATAATTAAAAAAATAATTAAAATTATTATTTTTAATATTATTTTTTATTTAATTATTATATATAAAATATTATTATATAAAACTTTTTTTTAATTAATTACTTTATAATAATTAACTTTAAAAAAAAAGAAAATAATTAATAACTTTATTATAATAATTATTAAATTTAATTAAAGTTAATTTTTTTTTTATTTTTATTATAATAATCGTAATTATTATTAAATAATTTATTAATTTTATTATTATTAAAATTTTTATAAGTTTATATAAGTTTATTATTATAATATAATTAAATATTATTTTCTTATTTTTTTTATTTATTAAAATGTTTATAATAATTAAATTTTTTAAATAAATATTAAAAATAAAGATTATAATAATTATAATGTAATAAATTATTATAATTATTTTTATAATTATAATAATTATTATAATAATTATAACGATTATTTTAATAACTTTAATAAAAATAATATTAATTATTTTAATTAATAATTTTAATATTATTATTAATATTATTAT
>MU403285.1:0-17975 GCA_022695765.1 Annulohypoxylon moriforme
TTAATTAATAAATAATAATTATTAATTAAAAATAATTAAAACTTTAAACTAAAATTAAATATTTATTATAATATTATAATATTATATATAATAAAGTTTATTATTTTTAATATTTTAAAAAAATTACAAAAAAAAGCTTACATTTATTAATTTATATATTAAATAATAAAACCAAAATAAAAATAATAAGTTTTTTAATAAATAAAGATTTAAATTTACATTAATATTTTTAATAATATAATTTAAACCTTAAGATTAAATATTATTAAATATATTTTTAAATATAACTTTTAAATAATATATTTAAAAAAAAACAAATTTTACAATTATTTATATACAGTTTTTAAAAATAATTAAATAATTTAAAAAAACTTTACTTAATATTAATTATAAATAAAAATTATTAAGTCATTACTTAAACCATAAAATAAAATTAAAATAAATATAAAGAAATTAATTAAGTTTAATAAATAAGTAATAATTAATTATAATTTAATTTAAAAAATAATTCTTTAATAATTTAAAAAAACAAAATTTTAAATAATAATAATAAGTAAAATATATAAAAAAACCTTTAATATAAATTTATATGTTTAACTTAAACATAAATTTAATATAATTATTTTTATTTTTTAATAAAAAATTCCTATATAAATTTTATTTATTAAGATTATTAAAATTATATAACTTAATATATTATATTATTTTTAAGATTTAAAATTATATTATTAAATTTAAATAAAAATTAAACATTAATAATTAATAATATTTTATTATAAAATAACTTTAATACAAATTAATTAAAAAGATATTATATTAAAATTACTTTTTTTAAAATTAAAAAAATAATTATATAATTATTATTTAATTTAATAAAGTTAAATAAATAAAAAATAAATAAATTAATTAAGCCATATATTATAAAATTTTTCTCATTTTTAACGGTATTTTAAAAAAAATAATAACAAAATAATTTATATTTAAGATTTTTAAGTAATTATTTTATTAATAAGTTAAAATATTCCATTACTTTTATTAAAAATTTTAACATTATGTTCTTATTATTAATTATAATTAAATAATTATAATAATTATTAATAAGATAATAATTAATTAAAATAAAATTAACATTATTAATTTATAAAAATTAATTTTAATTAATTATATTAAAATTATTATATAATATTTATATTTATAAAATAATAATTTAATTTAATATTTTTATAATAAACATAATATACAATATTAATAATAATTATAAAACTTATTAATATTAAAAAATTAAATTATAAAAAAAAAATAAACATATAATAAATAAATTTATAATAAATAAAAAATAAAATATTTTTAATTATTAAATACGTAAAAATTTTAATAATTTTATTATAACATTCAAAATAAAGAATTCATTAAATATAAATAATATAAAATAAATTTATAAAAAAGATAAAAAATAAAAAATTAAATTATTTTATAATTAAAAAAAGTTAAATAATAAAAATAAAAAATAAAAGTTAAATAAAAAAAATAAATAATAAAGTTAAAAAAAAAAAGAAAAAAAGGTAAATAAGTAAGGAAAGATAACAAAAAAAAAAATAATATAATTAATTATTAATAAATAAAAAAACATAAGAATAATATAAAAAATAATAAATAATAATATTTTTTTACGTATAATAAAATAATAAGAATAATTTTATAAGAATTAATAATATTATAAAATAAAATATAAAATATTAAAAACATTAAAAATAAAAGTATTAATAAAATAATAAGAAAAAAGATATACAATATAATTAAATAATATATAACTTATTATTTAATAAATAAAAAAAATTAAAATATTATAGATAAAATCATTTAAATTATATATTAAAAAAGAAATTAAAATAATTAATATATTATAACATTTTATTAATTAATTATTATTTAATATAAAACCAATAATTATTATTAAGAAAAATATTTATTATTAATAAACTTAATAGTTTTAATAAAAGGTTTTAAAGATATAAATAATATTATTAAGTTTAATAATTATTTTGTTAAAAATAAAAAAGTTATAAAATTTATAATAATTATTATAAGTAATAATAAAGTAAGTAAAAAAAAACCATTAATTACAAAACTTTTTATACACTTCTTAAATTATTTCGTTAATTATTCTTTTATAAATAACCTTACTTATATAAGCCTTATAATATTACATAATATTTATAATATATAAATAAAGCGGTTTATTATTTAATTAAATTTAATAAAAAAATAATTAATTTTTATAATATAAATTTAATAAATAATAAATAATAAAATACTTATATAATAATAACATAAGTTATTAATAAAATAAAAATAATATATAATTTTATTAATAAAAGTTTTATTAATTAATTAATATTTTAAAAACTTAATATTAATAAATAAAGTAAATATACCGTAATAAAAATTATAAAAAATAAAAATATTAAAATATTTTAATAACGTTTAATTTTTTTTATTAAAAAATAACCACGTGGTTATATAATATAAATAAAAAAAATAAGGAATATATCATTAATAAATTTTTATATTATTTAATTTAATAAAAAAAATATTTATTAATTAATTTATAAAATAATTAAAAATAAAAAAGGTTATAAAAAATAATATTTTAAACGCATTTAATATAAAAATATTTAAAAACATATTAATAATAAAATAATAATAAAAAATATAATATAATAATTAATATTAAAGTTAAAAAAAAAAAAGAAAAAAAAAAAGGAAATAAAAACGTAAATAAAAAAAAGATTTTATACTTTTATAATAAACTTTTATTTACACGGAAAAACTTTACACACTTTACATTATTAATAAAATAAGGTTATATAAAATTAATTAATTATATAATTAAAAAAAGAAAAAAATTATATTATATTTTTAAATATAATATTATATTTTAAAATTAATATAATTATATTTTTAAATTTTTATTTATATAATATATATTTAATAAAATATATAAAAAATAATTATATATAAATAATTTTATATTTAATAATTATAATTAATAACATAAAAATTAAATAATATTAAACTATAAAAAATAAAAATAATAATATACTTTAATTTTAATATATAAAACATATATAAATATATAATAAAATAAAGTTTTATAAAATATAAAATTTAAATTAAAATATTTTATATTAAATATAAATGTTTAAAAAAAATAAATATTTTTATTTAATATAATAATAAATTAAATAAAAAATATAACCCGTAATAATATATTTTATATATTTTTAATTTTATATAAAAATATATAAATAATAATATACTTTTATTAATACTTTACGTAAACTTATATTTAAGCCACTTAAAATAAAAATAATTATAAGATTTTATTTTTAAAAAAACTTATAATATTATATATAACTTTAATTAATTATTTTTTAATTAAAAATTAAATAAAAATTTTATAATTAAAATAAATAAAATAAATTTAATTAAATAAATTTATAAATATAATTACATTATAATATTAATTAAGTAAATAAAATTATTATAAAATAAAATAAATAAATAAATAAAATTAATTTTAACACATAATATTATAATTATATTTTAATAAAACATTTATAAAGAAATTAATATAATAAATATAATTTAAAATTAACATAATATATATAAAAAATTAAATTTAAAATATAATTTTTATTAATAAACATAATAAAAACTTTAAAATAATAATAACTTTAAAATAATAAATTAAAATATTTAAAATTATTTTATTTATTAAAAATATTTAAAAAAAAGAATATATAAAAAAAAGAAATACCGAAAAAATTATAGATAAATTAAATGGAACATTATAAAGAATATACTTAATAAAATAATAACGTTTCATATTAATATATTAATAAAAAATTTAATTAATAAACAAATAATAAAAATAAATTTAAAGTTAATATATAATTTAATAACATTATTTTTTATATTTAAAGATTTTATAATTAAAATAATCCATTAAAACCACTTATAATTATAATAATTAATAAAATTTTTAAAAACGTTAATTCCATTAATTTTTATAAAAAATTTAATAAAAAAATATAAAATTAAATTAATAAACTTTATTATATATTTTATTATTTTTATATTAATTAAATTAATTAATAATTTAATATTAAAAGATATAATAAAAATAAAAAAGTAAATACATTTAATTAAAATATTATAATTATATTAATATATTAATAAAAAATTTAATTAATTATTTAATAATAAAAATAAATTTAAAACTTTTATATAATTTAATAATATTATTTTTTATATTAAATATAATTTTATATATTTAAGTTATAATAATTATTTAATATTTTATAATAACTTTTTATTATTAATAATTTTATTATTTAATTTTATACCATTTAATTTAAGTTAATATAAAATATATTAACAAAAAAAAACCAAATAAATTTAATATTATTTATAATTAATTTATTAGTTTTATTTAAGATATTATTTATCTTAAGAAACTATAATAAAAAACAGAAAATAATTAACAAAACTTAAGATTAATAATAAAACATAATAATTATATATTATATTAAATTAATATTTAAATATAAGAATTAAAAGTGACATATTAAAATTACACTTAAAAACTTATTTTAATTATTAAAAATAAACGTTAAATAATATTAATAAATAAAAAACCTTAAAAATTTTTATTATTATATAAGTTTTTATAATATTTATTTATTAAATAATATAATTATTAAGTTTATTTTTTTAAAAAATATTAATAATTTAAAGTTATTATTTTTATTATAAGATAAATTATTAAACTTAAACATTATATATATATTTATTATTTTAAATTTATAATTTTAAATATAAGAATATACCAAACATGTATAGTTTCTTTTATATAATAACAATAATGTAATACCCATTATTAATTAATTTACAGTTTAAAAAAAAAAAAAATTTAAAATAAATGTTTATAAAGTTTATATAAAAAGAAAATTAAAATAATATGTTTATAAAAAAATAAATAAACTTTTTTATGACTTTTATAATATTAAAATCCTTTAATAAAAATTATAAAACTTAATATTATTACGTAATATTAAAAGAATTATATAAATATTTATTGTAATTATATTTATTAATTTATATTAAATAAATAAAAATAATAATTTTTCAATTTTATAAAATATTATTTTTAAATATTATTTATATAATAACTTATTAAATTTATTTTATTTTAAAGTAATAATTAATTATTTGTGGATATATTAAATAATTTAATTTATAAATATTTTTAATTTACTTTATTATTATTAATTATTTTATTTAAATATAAAATTAATAAATATTATAATTAATATAAATGAAAATATTATTTTAATTAATTTTAATAAATTTATTATTAACCACAAATAATTATTACCGGAAATAAAAAATATATTTATTCTTTTAAAAAAAAACTTTAAATTATACGTATAAAATAATATATAAATGTTTAAAAAGTTTTTATTATATATAATTAATGTTATAATTAATCTTTAAAAAATATAATTATTAAAAGAAATTATTATTTTTATTAATATCAAAGTTTTTATATATATATTTTTAAAAGATATAATCATTATATTTTAATAATTAATATAATACTTAAACATTAAATTAATTTTAAAAAACTTTATTAACATTAAATCCATCATTTTTTATTTTAATTATAAATTTAAAATATAAATAAAATATTTAAAAATATAAATAAATTTTATTATTAATATAAATCTTTTTAAAAAATTTTAAGCTTTTTATTATATCCAGTTTAAAAACATTAAATAATAATAATACTCATAAATTAACTTCTTTTAAGATAAAGAATTTTATTTTTCTTAACGTTTTTATATAATAACGTGAAAGTTTTTTTATAATATCCGTAATAATAAACTCAAATAAAATAATAATATATATTTAAAATTTTTTAAATTTAAAATATAAATTATTTTAAATATAAAAATAATTTTTAAAGTTTTTATATATTAATATTAATAATTTTCATAAATATTTATAATAATATTTACACGTAAATTCATTAATTAAAACTTAAATCATTTAAAAAATAACTTATATAAAAATTATAACTTATTTATTTTAATAAAAAATAAAATAAAAGATTTATATTATATAATAAAGTTTTTAAGGAAAATTATAATAATAAATATATATTTTCAAAAATAAAAATAATAAAAAAAACATTTTTTAAAAGTAATAATAATAAAAGAATTTTTATATTATATATAATAACAAAAATAAATTATAATAATATAATTCATTTATTTTATATTATATATATTTACTTAAATAATTAAATTAATTAACTTAATTAAAACTTATAAAATTAAAAAGAATTAATAAAACTAAAAAATTTAAAATTAAATTAATCGATAAATAATAATAATTATTTAATTAAAAAATATTAAAATCTTAAAATAATATTTAATATTATAATATTATAAAACTATTTATATATATTTAATAAATTTTATTATAATTTATATTTAAAAAAATTATAAAAAAAAGTTTACATTTATTTACTTAAATTTTAAATAATATAACAATAATAATAAATATATATATATATAAATAAATAAATATATATAAATATATATATAAATTAATATATTATAAAGTTATTTTTACATATAAATTCTCATTATTTATTATTAAAATAATATAATATAATATTTACATAAATTATTAATAATTATAATATTTCTTAAAAATCCTTTATAATTATTTCATTCTTTAATAAATAAAACTTAACTTATTTTTAAAATATAAGTTTATTTTTTAATTAAATAACATAAAAACTTTTATCAATATAATTAAAATTAATTATTTTATAATTATTATCGAATAATTCTCGTATATTTTTAAGTTTAATTTTTATAATTTTTTTAATTTTAAAACTTTTATTTATATACTTTATATATTTTTTTTTATTATTATTTATTATTAATTTAATTAAAATTAATTAATAATTATAAAAATAAATTAAAAAAAAATTAACTAAATTATTCTTATTAAAAAAGTTTATAATTATTATAAAATAAAATTATATAATTATATATTTAATTATATATATTAATAAAACTAATAAAAATTATATTTAATATTTATTAAAATTATAATATATTTTTAATATAAACCTTTTTTTAAAAATTTATTTAAACCTTTTAAATTTTTTAATTAAATGTTTTTTTAATATATTATTTAGCATATAAACCTTAAAAAATAAATAAAACTTTATTATACTTTTATATATTAAAAAGATATAATTAAATAATTAACTTTCAAAAATTTTATATTTAAATCCATTAATAAATCAATTAAATATATTATATTTTATTAATATTACAAGTTTATTAAAGTTATTTTAATTCATAATATAATTTTAATTTATTTAAAAATATTTTATTTTTTCGAATAAATTTATAAAAGATTTAAATTTTTATATTTAATATAGTTTAAATAATATATTATTAAAAGAAAAAAACTTAATAATAATATTAAATATTTTAATATTTATAAAAATTTATATATTTAAATTTAAAAAAGGTTATATTTTATTAATTAATAATTAAGTAAGAATATTACTAATTATAATACTTTTAATTATATAAAATAATTAAAGGAAATTTAATATTTTTTTTTTAAGTATAAAATAAAAAAGGATTTTTTTTAATAATTATTTTTACATTTTTACTAAATTAATTAAAATATTAAATATAAAAGGAATATTTGAAAAATATATATTTTCTTTTTTTAAAAAAATATATTATAAAGATTTTATTAAAATAATTAATAATATTAATATTAATTTATTAAATTAATAAATAATTTTACATATAAAATATTTAATATATTTCTTAATATTTACGTTAAATATTCATAAAAATAATTAATATTATTATAAAACATAATAAATAAAATAATATATAATATAAATATTTTTAAATTATTATAATATAATTAAAATAAATTACGAGTTAAAGTGTAATAGTTTTAATTTAATTGCGGTATTAAAGTTAACGTAATTTTATTTTTTTTCGAAGTAACCGTTTTAAAAGTGATGTAAAGTTTTAAATTAACCATTTATTAAATTAATAAGTAATGATATTTCTTATATTAAAATTATTATTTTAAGTAATATATTAATTTTATGAATTTTAAATAAATAAATTTATATATTATTATAAAAAATATATAAAAAAGAAATGCATATAATAATTAATATAAAGAATTATTTTTTCGTATATTTTAGTAATATTAAGAATAATAAATAACAAAGGTAATTTTTTTAGTTTATAATATAAAAATTTTTATTTCTCCGTATATAATATGTAATTAATTATTTTATTAAAAATAAGTATAATAATATTATATAAATAATATATAAATAAAAATTAACATAAAGTTTTATTATATTAAAGATATAAAATTAAGTCTTTTATAAATAAAATATTAATAAAAAGTAAAGGGTGATTTAATTATTTATAATATATATATTCCATTTTATATTAATAATATAATAATAATATAAATATAAATATTTAATAAATTTTTATCTTTTGTAAGTAATATTTTAATATGGGAAAAAAATTAATTATATTATTTATAATATAATAAATATAATTTTATATATGTTAAATATAAATAAAAAATAATTATAAAAAGGTTTAATTTTTTTTTTATAATATTAACTTTATAAATTTTTTTTATTTATATATTAATAAAATATAAGATTTAAGTTTTTTATATTTAATAATTATTACATAAGATTTAGTTTTTTAAGAGTTATATATTAATAAAAAATAAAAAAGTTTATAATATATAAATTTTAATTATATATAAATAATATATTAATAAAAAATAAAGGTTAATATTTTTAAACTTTAAATATAAGATTTAATTTTTTATAAGTAATATATTAATAAAAAGTAAGGGTTAATATTTTTATTTATAATATATAAGTTTTAATTATATATATTTAATATATTAATAATAAATATAAGTTAATTTTTTTGAATTTAAAATATATATTTTATTTTTTTGTAAATAATATATTAATAAAAGATAAAAAATATAACTTTTATTTATAATATATAAATTTTAATTATTTATAATAAATAAATTAATAAAAAATAAGGGTTAATTTTTTATATTTAAAATATAAGATTTAGTTTTTTATAAGTAATAAGTTAATAAAAAATAAAAGTAAGGTTAAGATTTTAATTTATAAAATATTAATTTTAAATTTTATAATTAATATAAATAATATTTATTCCTTTATTTATTAAATAAATATATATTATATTTAAGTTTATTATAACAAATATATTAATAAAAAGTAAAGGTTAATTTAATTTATAAATTATATTTATAACTTAGTTTTATAATATAAAATATATATTAATATAAATAAAGGATTAATTTATTCATTTATAATATATTAATTTTAATCCCTTTTAATTTTTATATTAATTACTTAAAAATAAGATTAAGATTTTTATTTTAAAAAAATTATAACATATTATAATAATAAAGATAGTTTTATTTTTTAATTTTATTTAAAATATTTTAAACTTTAATAATATTTAAGTTTAAATATTATTTAATTATAATTTATTTATTTTTAATTTATTTTATATTTTTTAAAATTTTAGTTTAATTATTTATATAATTATTTAATTATTATATTACTTAAATAAATAATATTTATATAATTATTAAATTATAACATAAATTTAATATTTTAATAAATAATAATTTATATATTTAATTTAAGGTTATATTATTTGTATGATTTTAATTTAATAATAAATATTTATATTAATTAATAAAATGATTTATTTTTTATTAATATATATTATATATTTTTTATTTAAATAATATATATTACTTATAGTTTAAGGTTTAATTAAAATATAAATATATATTAATTTTAAATTTTAAAATTAAAAATTTTCTTAAAAAAAGAAATTAATAACATATAAACTTAATAAAAAATATATTAATAACCGTAATTAATAAGTTAAATTATTAATATAATTAAATAATATTTAATATTTATTATTATATAACATTAATATATTATTATATTTTTTTTTTTTTACTTTCGTTTTATTTATTTAACTTATTATTTATTATTAATAGATTTTTCTTACTTTCATTAATTATATAAATTAAATAATAAATAATATATTTTTAAATTTTTTATATATATTATTTCAATTTTTTTATAAAATATTATATATTATATTAATAATATAAATACATAATATTTTACTTTAATAATATTTATATTTAAATATTATTTTTATAATTATTTATATTTATTATTAATAATTTTATTTAAATAATATTTCCATTTATTTTAATATTTAAATAAATTAAATAATAAATAAATAGAATTTTTAAAATATATTATTTTTTTAATTTAATATTTTTTTAAATAATCGTTCATTAATTAAATATAAACATAATTTAATAAATAATATATAATTATTCAAATAAATTTATTTATATTATTATATAAATAATATTTTAATATATTATTCTTTATAATTTATAATTAAAATAAAATATAATTTCTAAAAAATAAGTTTTTTAAATATAAAATTAAAAGTTTTTATTTACTTATTTATTTATATTTTAATTTCTTATATATTAGGCGAATATATAAATTATATTTTTTAATTTAATACGCAATTTAAGTTTTATTATATTTAAGTTATAAATATAATTTCTTTTTAAAGTTTTTAAGTTTTAAAATTATTAATAATTAAATTTAATAATTATAATTATAAACATTTTAATAATTAAATTTAGGTTATAATTTTTATTTTTAAAAATTTACATTATAATATGTAAAATATTAATATTTTTTTTAATTTATTACGTAAATATTAATTTTAAATATAATATAATAACTTTTTTAAGTACGAAACTTATTATAAATTAATCATTTTAATTTTTATTATAATTAACTTATAAAACACTTAATAAAATTATTAATTTTATTAAAACATAATATTAAAAAGATAATATTTATACGTATTTTAATATATTTATTTATTTCAATTATTTATATAAAGAAATTTAATATTTACGTAATACATTAAGGAATATAACTTACATATTTTTTCCTTTTATTTATTTTAAATTTATTAATTTAATTTACAAATAAAAGTATTTTAAAAATAATTTATTTAATTTCGTTCCATTTAATATAATATATTATTTTATAATTAAATATAATTTAAATTAATATTTATATAATTTTAAATATTTTTTAAATATATTAATTAATAACATTAAGATTAAAAATTATAATAAAAATATTATAATATTAAAAATAAATCATTATATTAATTTTATTTTTTTATTATTATTATATATATTATATATTACGTTATTTTCTTTTTTAATATTTATTTTAACGTAAGAATCTTAAATACTTAAATATTTTTAAACCTTCGTATTAAGAAAATTATATAATTAATAATTTAATTATATAAATACTTGTTAAATATAATACATTAATTAAGTTATTAAATTTAAAAATATATTAAATTATAAATAAAAAAACTTTAATATTTTATAATTAAATATATTATTATTTAAACCAAAAAGGTTTTAATTTAATTTCGATGTTTAAACTTATATATATATATAATAATATAATAAAAAAGTATACATTTTTAAAGGCTTTTTAAAGTAAACTTAATATTTAGTTTTTATTTTTTAACGTATTAATTAAACCATGGTATTAATTTATAAATAATAAGTTTATATATAATAAAATTTAATAATTTTATATTATATATAATATATATATTATCTTATAATAAATATTTTAATATAATTAAAAATTTTTAGGTTACGTTTATTTAAAATTAAAATTATTTTATTATAAATTTATAAATATTAATAACAATTTATAATACTTTTTTATATTATTATTATTGATTTTTTTATTAAAAATATAATTAATAATTTTAATTATTATATTTACTTTAATTTAAATATAATTATATAATAATTTTTTAAAAATTATAAAAATTTTAAATATTATAAAATAAATTAATTATTTATTTAAATAATATTTATAATATTATTAATTAAGTTATATTAATATAAATTATATTTTTATATAACTTAAGTAATAAAATACATTTATATAAATACTTAAATATTTATTAAGTATTATTATATATAATTATAAATAAAAATTTTATATTTATTAAAGGATATTTTAATTTAAATAAAGTTATCTTTATAATTTAAAATATAATTATTAATATAATAAATATATTACTTATAAAATTAACTCCGGATTATATTTTATTTATTTTATTATAAATTAGTTAAAAAAAATTAAAAAAAACCTTTTAAAAGTTTTCCTTTTAAAAATTTTTTTTATAATTTTTAAAAAAATTAATTATTTTTATATTAATTATTTATAATTTATAGGTTAACGAAATATTATTAACATATTAAATACAAGAATTATAATAAAAAAATTAAAATAATTAAATATATAATTAACTTATAAAACATTTAATTATTTAATAATTATTATTATATAACATCATATATTTTTAATATAAATTATATCGTTTTTTTTTTCGTTATTAACTTTTATATTTATAAAAAATATTATATATTTATAAAACATATTTATAACTTTATAAAATATAATAATATAATTAAAATTCACACGCAATAAATATTTATTTTTAAAAATTAAATAAAATAATAAAAGTTTATTTAATTTTATTATTTTTTAAAATATATATTATTTTATATTTAAATATAATTTAATATAACTTAATAATTTAAAAAATTATTTATTAAGTATTAAGTTTTATAATAATTTAATATTTTTTAAAGTTTCTTTATTTTTATTAAAAAACATATTTAATATATATAAAATTAATTAATTTTTCTATATATATATATTAATTAATAATTACATTAATTTTATATATTAAATATTTTAATATTTATTAAATATTAAATTAATTTTATTTTTAATTCTAAAACATTTATAAAGTTTTTAAGTACTTAAAAAAATATATAATAAAATTATTAAGTCTTTAATAAGTAATATTTTAATTCGTAAAAGAAATTTTTAAAAAATATTAACGTTAATATTTATAAAAATACACGTAAATAAAAAAAAACTTAAATTCATTTTAAATTTTAATATTTATTATTATATAATTAAAAATAATATATTATTAATTAAAATAAAAAAAATTATATTAATATATTAAATATTACGTATAAAATATTTTTATCCTTAAAATAAATTATTAAAAAAATCAAATAATAAAGTTTTTTTTATATATATATTTATTTTATTATAATTATTTTATATAAATATAATATTTTTTATTAATTATATATATTTATTTTATTAAATTTAATAATTATTAACCTCATTAATTTTATTAACCCCGTTTTTACAAAACTTATAAACTTCATTATTTTATTAATTAATTATAAAAAAAAAATAATAATAAATTTTATTCAATTTATATAAAAAAAAAAATATTATATATAATATATTTAAATTATTATAAAATTTTATAATAAAATTTACCTTTTTTATTTTTAAAATAATATATAGCTTTGGATTATAAAATTAAACAAATATTTATTTTATTAAACTTAATTAAATTAATTTTATAAATATATACTTTAATTAATAAATAAATAATATTAAACTTAAAATTTTTTTTTTAATATTACATTATTATAATATAATTATTTAATATATAAAATTATTTAATAAATTTTTAAATTTATATATATATTATTTTATTAAATGGAATTAAATATTAGAATTCCGATTTATAAAGATTAGTATATACTTACTTATATAATATATAAACATAATTTTTTCTTAACTTTTTTTTATATATTAAATATTTAATATGGTATTTTACGTTTAAATTAAAACCGTTTACTTTATATTAATTTATTTATATTTAATATAAGTAAATAAATAAATTAAATATAAGTAATTTACTTATTATATTAAGTTTAAATTAATTAAAGTTGTTTAATATTATATTTAAAAAAGTAAATAACTTAATAAATTTATTAGTTTAAGTATTATATTTTAATAATATTATAAATAATAACGTTTATTTTATAATTAATAATAATATATTTTTATTATTATTTTTATTTTTAAATAATATTAATAAAACTTTTTATTCTTAATATTATTAATAAGTTTTTTAAAAATATATATTAATTTTATTTAATTATAATTATTAATTAAAATATAAATAAAAAATAACATTCAAAATAAGAAATTATTATATTATAATATTTACATTAATTTTTTAATATATTTATACATTTATTTAATATATAAAAATTAAATATCAAAATTTATTATTATATTTTACAAATATAAAAATCAAAGTTTTAATTATAAACATAAGTTATTTTTTAAAACTTAATATATTATCTTTTATTTTAATAATAATTTATTAATATATATTTATAATTTTTTTTTTATATCATTAATGGAAAATATTATAAATATAATTATAAAATAAAGCATTAATCCCATTAATAATATTATAAAAATTATTAAAACTTTAATATTATTATTTTATTTTAAATTATTATAATTTAATAACGAAAATAAATTCAATTTTATTAAAGTTTTAACATGTTTTTATAAATTCATTATAAATATAAACATATTTAAAAAAATAATTTTAGATTTTATATTTAAATTATATTATGTAATTTAAATTTAAAATTATTAATTTAAATAACTTCATATTATTTAAATATAAATAAATAAAAAAAAAAAATATATAATAAATTTATATAAAATTAAAAAAAAAGTTTAGTATATTTTTAAAACTTATTTATAAACTTTTCTTAATAATAAATTCGTTATAAATAAATATATTTTTTATATTATTTTTTTAATATTATTATAGTTTAACTTATTAATTCATAAAAAGAAAAAAATATATTTTATATATAACATTATTTTTTAAGTAATATAATAAGTTCCATTTATTAATATTTTTAATATAATTAAATAAAAATAAATAAATTATTAACCACTTTTAAAGGTAATAAAAGATTTTATTAATATAAAAAATCACTTTTAAATTATACCTTATTTATAATAATTTTAAATAACATAATAATTATTATATATAATAAGTTTTATATAATTTATTATAATAAAAGAAAATTAACTTTCTTTATAGATTTTTTTTATATAAATATATAATATATAAAACTTTTTTTTAAATTTTATTAATATTTTTTAATAATATGGCTTAATTAATTAATTAAAAATTATATTAATAAACGTTTTACTTTAATAAAATATATATTTAATAATTAATATTTATTAAAATAAAATAATTATTAATTATTTTAATTTATTTTAAAAGATTTAAAGTTTAAGTTTAAAAAACTTTTTATTAAATATAATTATAAAATTTTTAAGGTTTTCATTTTATATCTTAAAAATAATCACATGATATTTTAAGATTTAAAAACATTAAGATATATAAATCATTTTAAAGATTTTTTATTTTATACGTAATAATATTTTAAATAATTATATAATAATAAAAATAATAAAAATTTATTTTATATAAAAAAGTTATAATTAAATTAATTTTAAATATTTTTAACTTTATATTTAAATAATTTTACAAATATTTATTTAAATTATTTATTATTTAAAAAATATATTATTTAAATTAATAATAATTAATTAATATAAATTACATTTTAATTAATTATTATTTTTTTTAATTTTTTTAAAAAGTTAAGATTATTATTATTATATTATTTAACGTTTAAATAAATAAATGTAAGTTTTTCTTTATAACTTTTTTAAAGGTATAAAACATGATAAATTTTATTATTTATATATAAATAATTTTATAATATTATAATAATAAATTTTATTTTAAACTTTTTATTTCTTTTTAACTTCATAAGTTTTAATTAAATTAATTATATTAAAGGTTAATTTCAAAGGATTTTATAACTTACGTTTTTTTTTTATAAGTTTTTACGTTTTATATTATAAAATTTATTTATATTTATTTTAAAGGTTAATATATTTTTTTTTTTTTTATCCTTAACTTTCTTTACTTTATTAATTAATTAAAACATTTATATAAAAGAAATAATCTTTTAAATAATTTATTAAATAAATTTTTTTAAAGTTTTATATTTTTTTTTAGTTATTTTTTTAATATTTTTTTTAATGTAATATCATCCTTTTTTCCCTTTTAAAGGTAGATATATTTTATTAAAATAATTAGTAACTTTATAAATTTCTTAAACTTTAATGAATGTATTAATAACTATATTTAATAATATATTTTATTTAATAAAATTATTAAATTTAATTTATATAATTTTATTAATTAATTTTTTTCGTTTTAATATTATTTATTTTATTTTATATATTTAAAAGGTTTAAATTATTAATTTTAAAACGTTATAATCTTTTTATAATATACCATATATTTAATATTATTTTTTTTATAGTTTTTTATTTAAAATATAAAAATATAATATATTTTACTTTCAAAATTATTTAATTTATTATATTAATTATAATTATTATACGTTTAAATAATATTAAAATATTACTTTAATATTTTTTTTAATAAATATAAACTTTTTAATTTATTTTTTAGCTTATAATTTATTTTTATTTTTATAAAATAATTTAATATATAACTTTTTTTTTAATATTAAATTATTAATTTATTAAATTAAGTTTTAACCTTACACTTATTTTTTATTATAATAAATTATTATTTAAAATTTAATAATCCAGTTTTTAAACTTTTTTTAATTAAGATACCATTTTAATTATATACTTAATAAATTCATTAATTTATAAGTTTTTATAAATACGTTTTATAAAATTATTAAAGTATAATTTTAAACGTTTTATATAATTATTTTATTATATATTTATACTATTACTTTTAATATTAAGAATAATTTAATTATTTTCTTTAATCCCTTAAAAATACTTAAGGTTTTAATATTAAATATTATTTTATATAAATTTATATAACTTTTTTTTTATATTATTTTAATTTAATTTTTATATAAAATATAATTATAACTTAATTTTTCTTTTCTTTACATTTCATTTAAAATTCCCTGTGTTATAAAAACATTAAAAAATATATAATAAAAACTATTTTAACTTATATATATTAAAATAAATAATAAATTTTAAATATTTCATTTTATAAAAAATTAAAAAATAAATATATAATAAAAATATATATAACATTATATATTAATTTATCCTTTCGTATAATTATATATTTATCCCGTTTAATTTAAACTTAAATTAATCTTAATAATTATTTATTTAATTTAATTAATTTTTTTTTTTATTTAATTTTTATTTTATTTAATTTTATTTTATTTATATAAAATCATTTTTTTATTTACTTTATTTTATTTTATAAAATAATATTAACTTAATTAACTTTAATATATTTTTTAATATATTTTAATCCTTTTATATTTTATTTATTAAATATAAAATTAATTTAAGTTTAATTATTATACGTTTTTATATTAAATTTAAAATTTTTTAATTATAATTTATTATTTTTTATTTATAAATTAAGAACATTTTATAATTTTTATTTTAATTATAAATATTAATAAATTAAAATATTTAATTATATATTTTAATAAGTATAACTTTTATATTATTATAATAAAAATATTAAAATTCCATATAAGTTAATATATTTAACATTTCTTTTAATATAATATAATTTTATTCTAAAATATCTTTTAATATTATAATAAAAATTAATAAAATATATTCTTTTATATTAATATTATAATAAATTTACCTTAAA
>MU403286.1:0-17851 GCA_022695765.1 Annulohypoxylon moriforme
TTTAATATATTATAATTATAATTAAAAAATATTATTATATTAAAAAATATTTAAGAAAATATTTAATTATAATAATTTTATATGTTAATATAATTATTTTTATATTTATTAATAATATATTAATTAAAAATAATTATTAATTTATTTATTATTTTAAAAATTTTAATTTTTATAATTTTAATATAAGTAAGTTTTAATTTAAAACGAATGTTTTTATTAAGAGTTATATTAAAATTAAGAAATTTTAATAATATTAAATTAAAAGAAATTTTATTATTAATAAATAAAGTTAAATAATTTAAACGAAAAAAAAATAGCCGATATTTTAAATTTAAATTACGACGGGAAAAAAACGAATAACGTTTTAAATTTAAAATATAATAAAACGATAAAATATATTTTAAATTTAAATTACGACGGGGAAAAAATAAATGATGTTTTAAATTTAATTTATAATAAAGAAAAAATGATTAATATTTTAAATTTTAATTATAATAATTGTTTTTTTAATTTTTAAACGTTAAATATAAAAAATATTTATTTTATAAATTTTATTTATAAAAGTTTAATTTTTTTTAATTATTAAAATATTATTAAAAAAAATAATTTATATAAAGAAATAAAATATTTTTTTTATTTATTAACGTAAATGTAAGATTTAATTTATTAATATTTTTTAATATATTATTAAAAATAATGTTATATATTTAAACGTTATTATTAAATGAATGTAAAAAATTAATATTAAACGAAATATTAAATTTATTATTTATAATTTTTAAGCGGATTATATATAATAACGTTTTTTTATTAATAATAAATTAATATATAAAGAAAGTTAATTTTTTTTATATTAAAATTAATATAAAAGAAAAAGTTAATATATTTTAAATAAAATAAGCGAGAAAAAAATTAAAATAAATTTATAAAATAAATTTAAGAAAATAATTTTAAAACTTATTTATAACTTTAAAAATAAAAGGATAATTTAAATTTATATTAAAATAATAAAAATATAATAAATAATTTTTTTTTAAGATTAATTTTAATACGATTATTAAAATATAATAATTAAATAAGTTATAAATATTATATTAAAAAAAGAAGATATTTTTTTTTATATTAATATTTTTTTTTTTTATAATATATATATTTATATTATTCGCGTTAAATTATAATTTTTTTATTTAAAAAATTATATAAGTTTTTTTATTTTTAATTAATATTTTAATAAACCGATAATATTATAACGTAAATAATTAAATAGATTTTATATTTTTTTAATTAAAAAAATATAAATTATTTTATAATTATGGAATATATTTATATGGAAATATTTAATTACGGAAAAATAAAATAATTAAATAATATACGTAATTAAAATATTAATAAAAATGAAAATAATAATTTATTTTATAAAAAATCTTATTTTTAAAATATATTATAATGTAATTAACATTAAAAAGATTTATATTAATTAAAAAAAAAGGTTTTATATAAGTAAAATTAATTTATACGTTAATTTTTATTATAACTTTTATATTAAAAAAATTTTTAATAATAATATTTACTTTAAAATTAATATTATTATTTTTACGAAAACGATTATATTTATATTTATTCGGATATTATTATAATAATGTATTTTAAAAAATAAAAATTAAATTAAAAAATGGAAATATAAAAAAAAGGTTAAATAAATGTAACGTTTTTTTATTATAATTTTTATTAATTTTTTAAATGTTTTTTATTATAAAATAAACGGCGTAATATAAAATATTATAATAAATATTATTATTATTAAACTTTTTAAAAGAAAATAAAAATAAATATATAAAATAATTTAAATAATTAATTATTATTAATTTAATAAATTTTTTAATATACGAGTATTTTTTAATATTTAAAAATTTATAAACCGGTTTAAATATAATAAAAATATATACGGTAAAAAGATTTAAAGTTTAAAAAAAAAAGTTTAATTTAATAATTATAACGAAATAATTTTTTTATAAACTTTTATAAATAATTTATTTAAGTTAATAATTAATATAATAAAATTTTATAAAGTATTAAATATAAATGTTATTTTAAATCGAAGTATTTTATTTAATTATAAAACTTTTATTATAAAAACTTTAATTATATTAATTAATAATTAATTAAACGTTAAGTTTAATAAAAAAAAAAGATTAAATTTTTTTTTAAAAAAAATTAACGATAAAAAAATATTAATATTTTTACTTTTACTCGTTATAATGTAAATTAAATATATATATATATATATATATTAAAAAAAATATTAAAATTTTTAAAAAAAATATATATATATATATAAAATGAAAAAATAAAAATTATATATTAATTTAATTTTAATTAAATTAATAAATAAAAGATTTTAAATTAAAAATTAATAATAATATTAAGTTTTTACGAATATAATAATAAAAAAATAATTTATAAACGTTACGTTTAAAAAAAAATATTAAATAAAATTTAATATAATTTATAATTTATTAAAAATAATTTATATTTAATTTATATTTAAATTAAAAAAATATAATTTTAATTAATTTAAAATAAAAATAAAATTAATATTTTAAAATTAAAATATTAAAATATATTATTTTTTTTATTATAAATATATTTTAAAAAAAAAGATTTTTATTAAAATAAAATAATATAATAAAATTAATTAAATGAATATTAAATCGAAATAAAATATTATATATTTATATTTTTTCGAATTATAAAATGAAATTATTACACGTAAATTTATTCCGTTTATTATTAACCGAATAATTAAATTTAAAAATATTTTACGTATATATAACACGGATTATAATAATTTATAATTATAATATTTACGATGTAATAATAAATATATTTAATTAAAGTTATAAAAAACTTTTAACGCGGGGTTTAAAACGATGTATTTAATTAAATAAACGGGAATTTTTTAATATAAAGTTAATAATTTTAATATTTTTTAATATAATTAATACGATGTTTTTTTTAAAATTATATTATAAAGTTTTTTACGCGCGTTAATTTTTAATGTTTTTTATTAATTAAACGGTTAAACTTAAAGTATTTTTATTATTAAAAATAATTTTTTATTATTATAATAATATTAATATATTTACGAAAATTCGGTTCGTTAAATTAAACGAACTTTTTATTAATTTTAAACGAATATTTATTCCATTATTTTTAATCGAAGTTAATTATGTAAATACTTTTTTTATAATATAATTATTTATATTAATTTAAGTATTTTTTTAACGTGTTATTATTTAAAAAAAATTATTTTTTATTATTAATTTTATTATTATTTTAATTATTTTATTTAATTTTATTATTATTAATATTATAAAAAAAATATTAATTTATACGATTATTAATATTTATTTTAATTAATATTTTTATTTAAAAAATTTATTATAAAATAATTTTTTTTAATATTATTATTTTTTTATTTTATTAATATTTTATTTTAAATAATTATTATAATTTTATTATTATATTAATTATAATTATAAATTTTTATAATTAAAAATTATAATTTATTTTTATTTTTATAATAATAAAATATAATTTTAAAATTAAATTTTATAAAATTATTTAAAATTTTATTAATAAAAAATTTTTTATTATATTTAATTATATAATATATATAAACTTAATTAAATTAAATTTTTTCGTTTATTATTATTAAATTTTTTATAATATATTAATAAAATAATTTATATTATTATTAAAAAATATTTAAATAATTATTATTACGTTTTTTATAAAAAATTTTTAATATATTAATATTATTTATAAATTAATTTTAAAATATATTTATTAATATAATATATAAAATTATTTATAACCGTAACGTTATTATATATATATAATTAAATATTTTATTTTTAAAATAATTATTAAAAATAAATAATTTATATATAATTAAATATTTATTATATAATTTTATATAATTAAATTAAATTTAAATATTTATTTTTTAAAAATTATTTTAAAAAAAATATAAATGTTTTTAATACGTAAAATAAATTTAATATTAAAATTATAATAATATTTAATTTTAAATTTATTAAATTTATATATTATAAAATAATAAATTTTTTAAAAATAATTTATAATTAATTATTATTAAAATTTTTTTTATAAAATAATAAATTATATATTATTAAATTTATTTTTAATAAATAAATATATAATTTATTATTAAATTAATAAAATATTATTAACGTTATTTTTATATATTTTTTTTTAAATTTATTTTTATTAATTTTATTATTTAATTTATAATTTATTATTAAATTTTATTTATTTTATAATTTATTTTTTTTAATAAATTATTAATATATTAATTAATAATATAATTAATAATATTTTTATTTATTATTTTATTTATATTATTAAATTTATTATTTATTTTTTTTAAATTTTAAATTATTATAATATTTTTTAAAATATTTATTTATTTTTTAATTATATTATATATAATATTTTTAAATATATATTATATATATATTTAATATTTAATTTTATTATTAAATATAATTTTAATAATTTATTTTAAAATTTTATTAAAATTAATAATAATTATATAAAAAAAATTAATTTTATTTTTCGTTATATAAAATTATATAATATTAAAAATTTATTAAAAATTAATTTTTTTTTTATTATTTAAAAAATAATAAATTATAAAAAATATAATATTTAAAAAATTAATTTTTATAATATAATATAATAATATATTAAATTTATTTATTTTATAAATATTATTAATATATTATAATTTAAAATTATTTTTTTAAAATTTAATATATTAATTATAATTTTAAAAAATTCATTTAATATAATAATTTTTATTATAATATATATAATAAAATATATATATTTTTTTTAATAAATATATAAATTATTATATAATTATATAATTTTAAT
Source organism: Annulohypoxylon moriforme (assembly GCA_022695765.1). Lineage (NCBI taxonomy): Eukaryota > Fungi > Ascomycota > Sordariomycetes > Xylariales > Hypoxylaceae > Annulohypoxylon > Annulohypoxylon moriforme. Next base: position 4,963 of record MU403286.1, read on the forward strand.
ATAAAATTATATAAACTTTAATTATATATATTAAAATAATTAATTTTAAAATATTTACGTAAAAATATTTTAATTATATATTATTAATTATATTAATAATAATATTTTTAATATTATAAATTAAAATTTTAATAATTTTTTTTATTTTTTTCGTTAAATAATAATAAATATTAATAATAATAAAAAAAATTTTAAAAAATATTATATAATTATAAAATTAATAATTTTATATAAAATTAAATTATTAATTTATTAATTTTATATTATTTTAAATATTTAAATAATATATAAAAATATTTTTTATTAATAATTATTTTAAATTAATATATAATTTATTTTTTTATTTTTATTATAATAAAATTTTATTTTATAATATTTATAAATAATATAATAATAATTTTTTAAAATATTATTTAATTTATTTTTTTTTATTTATATATAATAATAAAATTAATTATTTTAATAATATTAAAAAATTTATATATAATTTTATTTAAATTATTTTATTTTTTATTTATTAAAATTATAATAAAATTATTAATAAAATTTTTAAATAATATAATAATAAAATTATTAAATATATTAAAAATTTAATTAAATTTAATATTATTATTAATAAAAAATAATAAATTATTTATAATAAAAATAATAATAAAAATAATAATAAATAAATAAATTTTTTTTTTTAAATAATAATATATTAAAAAAATATTTAAATTAATATAAATAATTATATTATAAAAAAATATTTATATAATTAATTTTAATTAAAAATAATAAAATAAATATCCGTTTAAAATTAATAAAAAATCCGTTTAATTTAACGAATTATAAAAGTTAATTTAATTAATAATTTATTCGCTTTAAATAAAAAACGCATCGGGAATAAAATATACGTATCGTATCGTGAATTTATTTTTTTTTTATGTTCGAAAATATTAATAAGTTTTTAAGTTCCTCCGTTAGTTTAATGTTGGAACGAATTTTCCGGGGTGATGATGTTCGAAGTTTACATAATTATTTCCTTCGGAGTTAAGCTTTAACTTAGTTCGAACTTAATATTAAAGTAAAAAACCAATGGCTACGCTACGCGTGGGTACTTAATGGGGTGGTTAATTAAATTTTATTATAATGTTATTTAAGTTTATTTTATCTTATTTTAATAAATTTAAATTATATTTTTATTAAATTTTTATATTTTTTTAATTATTTTATTTTATTTTAATTAATTATAATTTTTATTTATTTTTATTTTTTTTTACTTTATAAATTAATGAATTATAGTTTTAAATAAAATTATTAATTTTTTAATTTAATATTTCTTTTAAAATAAAGTAAATTTTAATTAATTTAATATATTAATTAATATGTAAAGTTATAATATTATTATTATAAAAATTTTAATTTTATATATTTTATATAATTTTTTAAATTTTTTATAATATTATTTTATTATATTATTTAAAATTATAAATTTTTTATTAAAATTATTAATTATTTTACTTTTATTTTTATCACTTTTTTAATTATTATATAATTCGAATTTAATTATATTATTTTTAATATTTAAATTATTTAATTTTTTTAATATTACGTTTATTATTATAAACTTTAAATTAAATAATAAAAGTAAAAACGGTTTAAAAATATTTATATAAAATAATTTAAACGGGGAGAAAATTATTATTAATATATTAAAGTTTTAGTAATAAAAAAAAAATTAAAGTTATTTATTTAAGTGATTTTTAAAAAGTTAATTTTTATTATAAATAAAAAATAATAAAAGGTTTAGATTAAAAATGTTATAAATTTGTAAATTATTAAAAAAGGTTTTAGTATAAATATGTTTAGAAGTAATTAATATTTTATTATAATTTGAAGAAAATAACGAGGATTATAATATTATTAATATATTAGTTTTATAAGGGGATTTTTTATTTTATTATTATAATTATTATTTAATAAGTTTAATTTTAAAACGTTTTAATTATTAAATAAAAGGTTTTATTTAATAAAAAACATTTATAATACTTAATAAATTAAAAATTCTTTTAATTAAATTTAGTTTAAAATATAAACTAAATGTTTTTATTTAATTAAATTTTTATTAATGGTTTTTTATTATTAACAAAATAATTATAAATTATATAATTTAAAGAATTCCTTTTTTATAATTAAAGGTTATATAATTATAACTTTAATATTTAATGTTTATATATTAATGAATTTTAATTTTTTATTATAATTTATTAATATATACTTTTATAATAATAACGTGTAACGTTAAATAATTGATTTTTTTATTTAATTTAAAATATATTTTAATTATAAAATTATTTAATCTTAACTAAACTAAGTGGTTAATTAATTACGGTTATATTTTAATAACCCGGTTTTTATTATATGGTTTTAAATTTAATAAAAAATATAATTTAATTTTAAATATGTTATTTATAATTTTAATGTTATGTTTATTTATAATAATTTTAAATTTAAAGATTATATTTAAAATTTAAATATAAATTATAAAGATATAATGTAAAATTTAATTAATTAATTATTTTATTATGGTTAATTTAAGCGTATATGGTTGTTTTTTTTAATTATAATGGTATGTTATAATTTTTTTTTAACGAAAATAATTTATAATTTACTTTATATTTTTTTTTAAATGTAAGTTTATAATTATAAAATATTTATTAGTTAATTTATTTTGGAAAATATTTAAATTATTTTCTTTTAATAAGGAAGTTTTTTTTTTAAGTATTATTAAGTTTTAATGTAAAGTTAGTTATATTTTTTAAACGTTAGTTATTTATGAAAATAAAAGAAAAATATTAAATGTATATTATATATACGATGTTTTATTTTAAAATATATTAAAATATAAGGAATATAAAAACTAATTAATATTAATTTATATTAATTAAAAAATTACTTATTTTTTTTATTCGAATTATTTATTATAACTACTTAAATTAAAACCTAAGGGGGTATATAAATGTAAATAATAAATATTTATTATGTTAATTTTTTTTCGTATTATTTTTAATTTTATTTAATTAATATTTTACGTATTTTAAGATTTTTTTATTAAAAAAAATATATAATTTTTTAAGTGTGGTAAATATATTAATAAAGATTATATTAAATATTATTAAACTTTTTTTTATTATGTAATGTTTTTAATGTTTATATTATTATATTTTAAATATATAATTTTATTAATATTAAGGTTTTATGTGGTAATAAAGTTTATTTTATTTTTATATAAAAAATTTTAAATGATATTAATCTTATATTATTTAAATAAAAGTTAAAAGCGATAAAAGCTTAGTTTTTTAAATTTTAAGCTTTAGCTTACGAGTATATAAAAGTTAAGATTAATGTTAAATTTTAAAGTTATTATTAATATTTAACGGTTATTAATTATATGTTAATAATAATTAATAAAATATGTTTTAATGATTATAATATATTATATTAAATTATTATTTAATTATTAATATGTTTTTATAATATGAAATTAATAAATTATAAACTTAAGATATTATATTTTATTTAATTATTATAATTAAATATTATAAACTTTAATTTAATTAAAGGGATCCTTTAATTAAACTTTATCTATTATATTATAATTAATAATAAATAAAAAGTTATTAATTTAATTTTAAAATATATTAATAATGTTTTATTATTAATATTAAAAATAATAAAAATTTTATTTAAAGTGTATATATTATATTTAATTATTTATTTATAATAAAATCATATATAATGTTAATTTAAAACGGTATAAAACGTATATTTTAAATATATTAAAAAAGTAAATATAATTTAATATTAATAAATTAAAATATTATAAAATATATTTATAAAATATATATTAACGGTGATAATAAAAAATATATAAATGGGTATATTATTTTTTATATATTATTTAATATATTTAACGTTTTAATGTTAAGTTTAAAACGTTTAATAAATAATAAAATTAACGAGTTTAAAACTAAAGTAATTTAATTTATTTAAGTGTTAATTTAATAATATTTATTCGTATTATATATAAACGATAATCTTATTATTAAAAGTAATAAAAATAATAAAATATATATGTTAAATTAAAAAAATAATAATAATAATAATTAAGAGTAATTATTATAATTTAAAATAACATAAAATACTTTTTTAAAAAATAATATTTATAATTATAATATAAGGTTAATTATAATGTTAATTCATATATATTTAAGTAATAAAACGATAATAAAGTTTGAAATTATTTTAATTATTATATTAATTAAAATCAAATGTTATTTTAATAACCTTTATAATAATTTTTAAGTTAAAAAAAGTATTTTAAACTTATTATTTAAAATTTTTTTTACGTTTTAATTAAATAAGATTCATTGTTTATATCTTATGAATATTAATTTCTTTACTTAAAGTTTCTTTATATATTTTATATTAAAAAATAATCATATATAATAATATATATTTATATATTTTTATAATAATAATAAAATAAATATTACTTTTTATTTAAAATAAAAATTTTTTTATATATAAGTTAATTACTATTTTTTTTATTTTTTTAATCTTTTATTTTATATTAATTTTATTATTATTAATATATTTAAATCTTTTTATTATTATAATAAACGTTTTTAATTTTAGTTATATTAATTTAAATTTTTAAAAGTAAGTTAAGTTTTTTTTTAATGTGATATTATTTATTAAGATAACCTTTTTTAACTTATTTTTTAATAAGTTTTTTAATTTTATATTTATTATTTTAATTGGTTTTTATTTTAAACTTAAAGATTTAAATACGTTTTTTATGTTTTTTAATTTTATGCTTATTCTTATTTAATCCGTTCTTATTAAGCTTATTTATTTTAAGCTTATTTTAAATAAATAATATTTTTTTTGTTATAAGTGCGCCGCGTAATTAATTAAAAACGATTTTTAAAATTTATATATTAACGTATTTAAAAAAAAAATATTAAAGTATAAACGTTATAAAAGTTATAATTTTCATTGTAAATATAAAAAGTAAAAGTATTTATTAAAGGTTATAATAATTTTACTTAAGTTATATTATTTAATTAAGTTATTATATGAAATAAAATTTAATTTAAATATTAATTTTTATAATTATAAAAATATTAATTTATTATTTATATTTAAATTATTTATTAATTTTTTATATTTTATTAATTTAATTATAATATATTACTAAGATTATAATATATTTTGGATGTTTAATAAACGGATATTTAATTATATATTAAGGTTAAATAATATAACTTTTCGATATAAAAACGTTTTTAATTATACCTTTAATATTACTCCCGTTAAAAAGTTTTTAACATTTTTTTCTTTTTTTTCCATTGTAAAAAAAAACCTTATACTTCCATTTGTTTCCCTTAACGTTTTTCCCCATACTTATTTTAACTTTATTTTTATAATAATAAAGGATTTTATAATCTTTTTTATTTTTTTTTTTATTTTTTTAAATTATTATAAGACTTGTTATTATTAAACTTTAATAACCCTTTCAACCGCTTTTTATTTATAAAAAATATATTTTTTTAAAAAAAAAAAAATAAAAGTTTTAAAATTTATAATAAAATATTTAAAAATTATTATAAATAATAAAATACCTTATATTTTATTTTATTATTTTTTTATTATAACGTTATATATTAACTAAATTATAAATTATATAATTAATAATAAAAGATAATTTTTATTTATATAAATAAATTAAGTTATATATTATTAATATAAAAAAAGTTTTATTTTTATAATAATTATAATATATTTTTTTAAACTTTATTTACTTAATTATAATATTTTTATAATAACGTATTTTTATAAGTAAATAAATTTATAAATATAATAATATAAATTAATTAAACATGGGCCATGTAATTAAAAATAAATGTAACTTATTAAACTTAATATAAAATTATTTAAAATAAACGAAAGGTATTAAATTAAAATAAACTTTTTTATTTAAATAAGTAATAATTATATAATAATTAAAAATTTTTAAGTATATAATATTATATATAATTATATTTAAATTTAAAGCTTTTAAAAACTTTTTTATTTAAGTTATATTATTTATTTTATTTTATATTTTTTATCTTTTTTTTTTCCGCTTTTTTTAAAATACTTTTTATACTTTCTTTTAAAACATTATTATTAATTATTTAAATAAATATACCATTTTATAATAAACAGTTTTATATTTTTAATTAAATTATTATATATATTATATTAAATAAAATAAAATAACATATAAAAATATAAGTAATAATCGTTAATTATTTAAGGATAATAATTTTATTCCTTAAAGTTTTGCTTATAATAAGGGAAGTGTTTTAATAGTAAGCTTATATATATACCTTACTAAGTAACTTTTTTTTTAAATTAAAAACCACCGCTTTAAACTTTAATAAATTTTATTAAATATTAAAAAAGTTTTAAAGAATATATAATATAAGGAATAATACTTTATAATTATAATTTTAATTATATGTAATAACTATTAAACTTAATTATTTTATAAATTTATTAACATTTGAATAATTTATATTTATTTAATTATAATAAGAATTAATAATGTAATATTAAACGTATTTTTTAACTTTTGGATTTTTTTATTTATAATATTAATAAGTATTATATATATTATTTATAAGAAGGAATATATAAATAAGGTAAATAAGTTAATTAATATTAATATCTTTTATAAATAAAAAGATAATAAAAAAAAAAAAGCTTTATTTTTTTTTATTTTTATTTATAAATTAAGAGTAATATTAATTCTTTTTTTTATTTAAGTGGTTAATGTTAAGAAAAAAGTTTTAATCTTAAGTTAAAACATTAGTAACAAGGAAAAGATTTTTATTAAAATTAAAAGAGTTTTTAAAAAAAGAAAGGATTAATTAAGTATTATTATATAGAAAAAATATTATTAAAATAAAAGTAAAATATAATATAAAAGTAAAGAAAGAATATAATTAAAAAAGAAAAAAATTATGTATATATAATAAAAAATGTAAGTTTAAAATAATATTAATTTATTTACTTACTTATATAAATAATAATTATAAAATAAGTAAGTATATAAATCAATATAAACGTTTATATAATTAAAATATAGTAAAAATCATGTTAAATATATGATAAATCTTAATTAATAAAAATACGTTAATAATAATATTAAATATAATATAATGGTATATTTTATTTTTTTTAAAAATTAAAAGGATTAAATTATTTTATATAATAAATAAATTAACGTTTTTAATATTAAAATTATTATTAAACTTATTATATTTATTTTATATTATAAACATTTTAAAATAATTATATTTAATAAATATTATTATTGATTTTATTATATGATTTATATAAATGTTAAGCTTTATTATTTTAAACCATAAAGTTATTTTTAATATATATTATAATTATTTTTTTATAAGTTAATATTTAAGTATAATATAATAATTTCATAATAAATTTATTAATATTATTACTTATAAAATAATTTAATCTTTGCCGTATAATATCTATTTTATTAAATATAATTATAAAATATAATATATTAATTTAAATTCTTCTTAATATTATAATTATTATATAATTTATAAGTATATTAAATAATGTCGTGATTAATTTATAATAAAATATATTAATTATTTTTTTTAAAGTAATAAAAAAATATTTTATATTATATTAAAAAAGTATAATATATATGTTTAATATAAAAATATAATTAAATATAATAAAAATATTAAAAGTTAAGTTTTATTAATTTTAATATTAATAGTAAAAATAATATTAATATATTTTAACGTAAAATTAATAGTTTTTATATATTAACTTTTAATAATAATGTATTAAATAAAGTTTAATTAAAAAATACTTTTAATTAAATTATAATAAATAATATTAAAATAAATTAGTTAAGAGTGTTTAAGCTTAAGTTAATTAACGAATAATAATTATTAATTAAAAGATATTAAGACTTTAAATTAAAATTAAATATTTATTATAATGTTATAATATTATATATAATAAAGTTTATTATTTTTAATACTTTAAAAAAATTACAAAAAAAAGTTTACATTTATTAACTCATATATTAAATAATAAAATTAAAATAAAAATAATAAGTTTTTTAATAAATAAGGATTTAAATTTATATTAATATTTTTAATAATATAATTTAAGCCTTAAAGCTAAATATTATTAAATATATTCTTAAGTATAACTTTTAAATAATATATTTAAGAAAATGTAAATTTTATAATTATTTATGTACGATTTTTAAAAGTGGTTAAATAGTTTGGAAGGATTTTACTTAGTATTAATTATAGATAAAAGTTATTAAATTATTATTTAAACCGTAAAATAAGATTAAAATAAATATAAAAGGATTAATTAAACTTAATAAATAAACGATAATTAATTATAATTTAATTTAAGAAATAATTTTTTAATAATTTAAAAGAATGGGATTTTAAGTAATAATAATAAATAAAATATATAAAAAAACCCCCGATATAAATTTATATGTTTAACTTAAATATAAACTTAATATAATTATTTTTATCTTTTAATAAAGGATTCTTATATAAATTTTATCCATTAAAATTATTAAAATTATATAACTTAATATATTATATTATTTTTTAAATTTAAAATTATATTATTAAGTTTAAAATAAAATTAAGTATTAATAATTAGTAACGTTTTATTATAAGATAATTCCGATATGAACCGGTTAAAGGGATATTACGTTAAGGTTACTTTTTTTAAAGTTAAAAAAACGGTTATATAACCGTTATTTAATTTAATAATATTAAGTGGGTAAAAGAAAGGTAAATTAATTAAACTACGGAACGTAAAATTTTCTTTGCCTTTAATAACATTTTAAAAGGAATAATAACGAAATAACTTATATTTAAGATTTTTAAATAATTAACTTATTAATAAATTAAAATATTTTATTAATTTTATTAAGAATTTTAATATTTTATTTTTATTATTAATTATAATTATATAATTATAATAATTATTAATAAAATAATAATTAATTAAAATAAAATTAACGTTATTAATTTATAAGAATTAATTTTAATTAATTATATTAAAGTTATTATATAATATTTATACTTATAAAGTAATAATTTAACTTAATATTTTCATAATAAATATAATACACGGTATTAATAATAATTATAAAACTTATTAATATTAAAGAATTAAGTTATAAAAAGAAAATAAATATATAATAAATAAATTTATAATAAATAAAAAATAAAATATTTTTAATTATTAAATATGTAAAGGTTATAATAATTTTATTATAACATTTAAAATAAGGAATTTATTAAGTATAAATAACACGAGGTAAATTTATAAAAAAAATAAAAAATAAAAAATTAAATTATTTTATAATTAAAAAAAGTTAAATAATAAAAGTAAGGAATGAAGGTTAAGTAAAAAAGGTAAATAATAAAGTTAAAAAGGAAAAAGAAAAGGGGTAAATAAATAAAAAAAGATAATAAAGAAAAGGGTAGTATAATTAATTATTAATAAATAAAAAAATATAAAAATAATGTAAAAAATAATAAATAATAATATCTTTTTACGTATAATAAAATAATAGGAATAATTTTATAAGGATTAATAATATTATAAAATAAGGTATGAAATATTAAAAATGTTAAAAATGGGAGTATTAATAAAATATTAAAAAAAAAAATATATAATATAATTAAATAATATATAATTTATTATTTAATAAATAAAAAAGATTAAAATATTATAAATAAAATTATTTAAATTATATATTAAAAAAAAATTAAAATAATTAATATATTATAATATTTTATTAATTAATTATTACTTAATATAAAATTAATAATTATTATTAAAAGGAATGTTTATTATTAATAAACTTAATAATTTTAATAAAAAGTTTTAAAGATATAAATAATATTATTAAGTTTAATAAGTACTTTATTAAAGATAAAGAAACTACGGAATTTATGATAATTATTATAAACGATAATAAAGTAAATAAAAGAAAGTTATTAATTATAAAGTTTTTTATACGTTTTTTAAGTTATTTTATTAACCATTTTTTTATAAATAACTTTATTTATGTAAGCTTTATAATATTACGTAATGTTTATAACATATAAATAAAATAACTTATTATTTAATTAAATTTAATAAAAAAATAATTAATTTTTATAATATAAGTTTAATAAATAATAAATAATAAAATATTTATATAATAATAATATAAGTTATTAATAAAATAAAAGTAATATATAGTTTTATTAATAAAAGTTTTATTAATTAATTAATATTTTAAAAATTTAATATTAATGAACGGGGTGGATATACCGTGGTAAGAATTATAATAAATAAAAGTATTAAAATATTTTAATAATATTTAGTTTTTTTTATTAAAAAGTGGCCGTATTATTATATAATGTAAGTAAAAAAAATAAGGAATATATTATTAGTAAATTTCTTTATTATTTAATTTAATAAAAAAAGTATTTATTAATTAGTTTATAACATAATTAAAAATGGAGAAAGTTATAAAAAGTGATGCTTTTAATGCGTTTAATATAAAAGTATTTAAAAATATATTAATAATAAAGTGATAATAAAGAATATAATGTAATAATAATATTAAAGTTAAAAAAAAAAAAAAAAAGAAAAGAAAAAAATAAAAATATAAATAAAAAAAGGATTTTATACCTTTATAATAAACTTTTATTCATGTAAAGAAACTTTATACACTTTATGTTATTAATAAAATAAAACTATATAAAACTAATTAATTATATAATTAAAAAAAGAAAAAAATAATATTATATTTTTAAATATAATATTATATTTTAAAATTAATATAATTATATTTTTAAACTTTTATTTATATAATGTATACTTAATAAAATATGTAAAAAATAATTATATATAAATAATTTTATATTTAATAATTATAATTAATAATATAAAAGTTAAATAATATTAAACTATAAAAAATGAAAATAATGGTATATTTTAACTTTAATATATAAAACATATATAAATATATAATAAAATAAAGTTTTATAAAATATAAAGCTTAAATTAAAATATTTTATATTAAGTGTAAATGTTTAAAAAAAATAAATATCTTTATTTAATATAATAATAAATTAAGTAAAAAATATAACCTGTAATAATATATTTTATATATTTTTAATTTTATATAAAAATATATGGATAATAATGTATTTTTATTAATACCTTATATGAACCTATATTTAAGTTATTTAAAATAAAAATAATTATAAGATTTTATTTTTAAGAAAACTTATAATATTATATATAATTTTAATTAATTATTTTTTAATTAAAAATTAAATAAAAGTTTTATAATTAAAATAAAAAGAATAAATTTTATTAAATAAATTTATAAATATAATTATATTATAATATCAATTAAATAAATAAAATTATTATAAAATAAAATAAATGGATAAATAAAATTAATTTTAACGCATAATATTATGATTATACTTTAATAAAATATTTATAAAGAAATAAATATAATAAACGTAATTTAAAATTAACGTAATGGATATGGAAAATTAAATTTAAAATATAATTTTTATTAATAAATATAATAAAAATTTTAAAATAATAATAATTTTAAAATAATAAATTAAAATATTTAAAATTATTTTAATTATTAAAAATATTTAAAAAAAAAATATATAAAAGAAAAAAATACCGAAAAAATTATAAATAAATTAAATAAAATATTATAAAAAATATATTTAATAAAATAATAAAGTTTTACGTTAATATATTAATAAAAAATTTAATTAATAAATAATTAATAAAAATAAAAATATTTAAGAAAAAAATATATAAAGAAAAAAAATATTAAAAAAATTATAAATAAATTAAATAAAATATTATAAAAAATATATTTAATAAAATAATAACGTTTCGCGTTAATATATTAATAAAAAATTTAATTAATAAATAAATAATAAAAATAAAAATATTTAAAAAAAAAATATATAAAAAAAAAAATACCGGAAAAATTATAAGTAAATTAAATAAAATATTATAAAAAATATATTTAATAAAATAATAATATTTTACGTTAATATATTAATAAAAAATTTAATTAATAAATAAATAATAAAAATAAATTTAAAATTAATATATAATTTAACGATATTATTTTTTATTAATATATATTAATTATTTATTTTAAAATTTTTAATTTAAATTAAGAGTGTTATTAACCGCGTTGTATGGGTACCCGCTTTTTCGCGCGCTGTATCAAGCCACCAGGAAAGATACTTCGAGCGCGGGCGAAAGCCCCATACAAATACGGGAGGCCACCTTTAGTGGCGGAAATACCCTGAGTTTAACCGATCGGCCAATGAGAAACGAGCAAAGTGAGCGCGCGCCGTGGCTAGTTTAGGAAAGTTCTCACCTCAACGCGCGCACTGACCACGCCAGAGCCGCTAAAGCCGCTAGCTCCACGCTAAAGTTTTTCAATTCATTTAATTGGGTGCATCGTCCCGAACGCCGCGCTAAAAGCTTCGCGCAGCTTTGATTGGGTGCATCCATTGCTACGCCGCAATCGCCACAATTACGAGCCACCACGGCCCATGCCATACATACGTAAAATATCGTGGGTTCGAATCCCACTCGTTCCATTTCGGTTTTATTAATTATTTATCATTTATTATTTATTATTTATTATTTATTATTTATTATTTATTATTTATTATTTATTATTTATTATTTATTATTTATTATTTATTATTTATTATTT
>MU403287.1:0-17802 GCA_022695765.1 Annulohypoxylon moriforme
GTTTTCCGTTTTAAACAATTATATTTAACGTAATAATAAATATAATTAATCTTAATTTTTTTTTATAAACATTTAATTTCTTTTTTTAATTAATGTTTTTATAACTTTTTTTAACATTATTATATTATTTAAACTTAAATAATTGTTTTTAATATAATAAATTATTTTAATATATATAAAAAAAATAATAAATAAATATTATTTAAAATATATAATAAAAATAACATATTAATTTATAAAAAAATTATTTAAAATTATAACTTTAAAAATATTATTATTTATTATATATATAAATTATTTTTTTATTAAATTATTATTAATAAATAAAAGTAAAAATAACTTATAAATCTTTTACCATTTTACTTTAAACCTTAATTAATTATATATTATAATTTAAATAACATTTATTATACATATTAAAATAAGTTTTAATATAAATAATTTTATATTAATTTATCTTTATTTATATTTTTACTTATATTAAATAATGTTTTATTAATTAACATAAATATAATTATTATAAATATATTAAATAATTATAATAACATAAAGAAAATACATATTTAATTAAAAAAAAAATAACTTATTATATTTAAAAAAATTTAATTATTAAATTATAAATTATTATATATATTTATAAATATTATATTAACGGAATAAACCGAAAAGCCATGTTTATATTAATAATTAAACTATTAAAATATAAATATAATTAAAATGAAATTATTTTAAAACTTCATTTAATTATTATTTTAAGGATAATTAATATTAAAATATTTTTTATTAAAAAACAACCTTTTTATACTTTATAAAACTAGTTTATTAATAATATTATTAATAAATATAAACTTAATAAATAAGAAATTTATTTATAAATTAATTATTAAATAAAATTTATTAATTATATAAAAGTAATATAATTTTATAAAATAAAAATAATATAAATTTTAAATTATAAAAATAAAATAATAAAAAACTTATTTAATAATAATAAAACATTATTTAAATTAAATCATTTCATAATAAAAAATTAAATATATATAACTTATATAATAATATATTAAAAATTAATTACTTTATTATTAATATTATAAAAGTTAAATTAACCATTACTTTTTTTAATTTTATTAACTTTAACTTTATTTACTTTAAGGAATAAAAAATTTTCTTAAGCTACGCATTTATATAATCCTTTTTTTAACGATAATAAATTAAGTAATATTTTATTAAATTAACTTAAAAGTTTAAAACTTAATAAAATATTTTAAAAACTTATTTATTATAATATAATAATAAATTATATTAAAGCTTTTCTTATATTATATATAATATTAACACATATAAATAAATTATTATATTTCTTATAAACGTTATTATTATTTTATTTAAGATTTTTATTAATTTCATTTTTATTTTTAACTTTAATTTAAATTTGGATTTAAATAAAAAAAAGAAATTAAATATTAAAGTTATTATAAAATAAAGTAAAAGGACTTCCTTATTATAAAAATATAAAAAATAATGCGGAAATATTTTATTAAGATTAATTAAAAGAAAGTAATAAATAACATTTATTAAAAAAAAATCACTTTTATTTAATAACGTAAGATTAATTATTAAAAAAGAATTTTTTATAACCCTTAATTATCCTTAAAATTATTTTAAACGGATTAATTTAATTATTATTAAAAGATAAAATATTATTATAATTAAAATTAAATTAAATATAATTATAATAAATGTTAAGATTATACTTTCGTTAAAAAAAACGATTAATATTTTACCGTAATAACTTAAATTATTTAATATTATAAGAAACTTTAAAAATGATTTTATTTTATTTAATAATATTATTTTAAACATTTTTTTATTAATTATTAACCGTAATTAATTTAATATATTAAATAAATTACTTTTAACGTTAAATTTTATTAATTATTTATTATTAAATAATAAATTCGTAAGAAAGTAAAAAGTTATTTTATTATTAATTAATATAATTAAATTAAATAATAAAATTAAACTTGTAATTTATTACCGTTTATAAAATCTTAAGATAAATATAATTAAAGAATTTTATAAAAGTTTTTTAAAAAATTAAAAAACTTTAAAATTTTAAACTTTAAAAAAATTATTAAATTATATATAATAATAATTAAAAAAAGAAAATAAATTAATTTATTTTATTTATAATTTAATTTTAAAAGGTAATAATAAATTATTTATTAATTAATAAATATTTTAGTAATATAAATTAATATAAATTAATATATAATTATATTTTAAAATAATATATAAACTTTATATTTAAATTATTTAATAACATTTATTATAATAATATACTTTTTTACGGGATAATTTTAATATGTTTTAAACTTTATATTAAAGTATAAAATATATTTTAAATAAATTTTAAAAAAGAAGTAAATTTTTATGGAAAATAATTATTAATTAAATAAATAAATAATAAAATATTAAATTAAATAATTAATTAAATATAAAATAATTAAAAAATATAATAAAAATATATATTTTTAAAATAACTTAAAATAAAAAAATAATATATATTTTTATAAAAAATATTATTAATAAATTATAAAATAATCGAAATATTAAAATTTATAAATTTTTTAAAATATAAAAACTCTGTTTTTAATTAAAAATTCTTTATTAAAATATAATATATTAATTAAACTAATATATAATTAATATTATTATCGTTTAAAATAAAAAAATATAATAATAAAAAATATATTTAAAAATAATTAAAATGGAAAATATAAATATTAAGTAAAATAATTTAAATTATATTTTTAATATTAATAATATAAAATGGAACAAAAGGTTATATAATTAATGTAATTAATTTTTAAAATTTTATAATAAAATAATATAAAAGAAATTAAAAAAAAAACATGTAAATCCGTGATAAATTATTTAATTTTTATATTAATTAATTAAAATTTTTAATTATTAAAAAACTTTTTATTAATAAAAAAAAAATAAGTAAAAAATATTTATTTTTTTTAATTCTTAATATTTATTACTTTAAATATTATATTATAATATATATTATTTTAAAATAAAAAAAAAATTTTTTTTTTTTTTTTTTATATTTTATAATAAAATATTTTTTACTTTTTTTTATAATTTATAATAATAAAAATATAATTTTAAAATTCATATTTATTTATTTACTTAAAAAAAAACTATTATAATTTAATTTTTCATTTATATTTTTAATAAGTTTTAAATTAATTTTTAATTTTATATAATTAAGTAATACTTAATTTAATATTTTTATATAATAAAAACTTTTTTAATTAAAATAATTATAAAAGTTATTAAACTTTTAATTTTATAATTCCTTACGTTTTTTTATAATTCGTATGTATTTTTATTAACTTATAAAAATAATTAACGTTATTTTTTTTTTTAAAAAAATAATTAAATATATTAAAATATAAAAATATATAAAAAATCATATAAAAATATAATATTTTTTTTTAAAATATATAATAAATTTTTAATAAATATTTATATATATTAATATTAATATAATATTATAAAAGTAAAAATATTATAAAATTATTATAATATAAAATTAAAGTTAATAATTATATTTTAATTAATTTTATTAATATAATATTTATAAATAATATTAACTTTATTATATTACTTTTTTTAATTTCTTATATATTATATTAAATTATAATAATAATATTTTTAATAATAATTTTACTTTAATTCTTATATACTTTTATTTATTTATATATATAATTTATATTTTTATTTTTATATAATATTATTATTTAATTTATTTTACTTTTATATTTATATATTTTAAAACATTTATTATATAAAAAATATTATAAATTTTATAATAATATTATATTTAAATAAATAATTAACGTTATTTAATTTAAAAGAAATAATTTTCCGTTTTATATAACCTTTCCATTTAATATTTAACATTTAATTATAATTTAACTTTTATATTTTAATTTTATTATTATTAAATTATTATTATTAAATTATTATATTTAAATCTTTTATAATATAATTTTATAAATTAATACCCCCATTTATATTTTTATTTATATTATTTTATATAATAAATATTAATATAATAATTTAAATTATTATTTTAAATATTTACATTATATATTTTAATTATTTTAAAAATTATAAACTTATTTTTTATTTTTTTATATTAAATAATAAAGGTATTAATTATAATTTAACGTATTAAACTTATTATATTATAATTAAAAATATATGATTTAATTAAAAGTTATTATATTTAATTAAATTTTTTTTTTTAATTTTTTTCTTATTATTATCTTTAATAATTATATTTTTCGTAAATATAAATATTACTTTTTTATTTTAAAATATTTTAAAGGTAAATATATTTATTTATTTAATAATTTATTACTTATTTTTATTATAATATAATATTTTATTATTATAAATTTTAATTATTAAGTATTTTTTTATAATAATTTATTTAATTTATAAACATCGTTTAATATTATTTTAATTTTTAATTATAAAATATTTTTTATATAAATAAATTTTTATTTATAAATAATAATTCGTAATAAATGTTATTAAGTTATATAAAATTATTATAATTTAAAATAAATTTATATCGTTTTTAAATTTATTAAAATATAATTTATTATAAATAATATAAATTAATATATTTATAATAATAATTACCACTTAAAAATAAATAATATAAATAATAATATAATTTTTTATTTTAATATTTATTTTATATTTAATTAAAAAAAGTTTATTTTTTTTTTTAAATTTATTAATAAAAAACATAAATTAATGTTTTATTTTTTACATTTACATTTACATATTTTTTTTAAATATAAACATTAATATAATTATAAATATTAAAGGTTTTATAATATTTTTTAAATATATTTATTTATTTAATTTATTTAAATTATTTTTGAAAATTATATATTTTAATTATTTAATTTTAAATATATTATTATTATTATTAATATTTATAAATTAACTTTTAATAAATTAACTTTTATTATTATATTTAAAATAATTAAATTAATTTTTTAAATTCATTTATATAAATTTAATTTAAATAATAATAATAATGATTTTAAATATAATTTAATATATATAAAATATTATTAAATTTTTTTTATTAATAAAAAAAAATAATTTATTTAATTAATAAAAAAAAAAGTAAAAATATAAATAATAATAATAATAATTAAAATAAAAAAAACTTTAAAAAATAATTATTAATATATAATTTAAATAAATATAAATTATTTTTTTTATTATTTTTTAATATAAATTTTAATTTTAACGTTATTAATAATAAATATTTTAATAATATTTTAATGTAATTTTTTAATTTTTATATTAATGTTTTTATTAAAATTATTATAATAATTATAATTAATTAACGTACGTTAAGTGTAAGTTTAATATATATGTATTAATTTATATATATATAAAGAAGTAAAATTTACGCACCCCGGTAAAGTGCGAAAGAAAATTATTTAATTTATTAAGATGTTTTAAGTGTGGAGTTAATCCTTATCGGATTAACACCGGATAATCTCCGGTATAAACATCTTAATAATTTCGAAAAAATAATTTTCTTTTAAATCTTAAATTAAATATTAATATATATATAATTTTTTTTTATTATTATAAATTAAATAAATTATAATTAAATATATTATTAAATTTTAATTTTTTAAATTTTTAAATTTATTAAAATTTATATTAAATGATTTTTTAAGTTATAAATTATTATAATTAATAAATTTTTTAAATTATAAATTATTAAATAAATATAATTAATAAGTTTTTTAAATTATAAATTATTAAATATAATTAATGAATTTTTTAAATTATAAATTATTATAATTAATAAATTTATTAAGTTATAAATTATTATAATTAATTAATTAATAATTAAAATTAATTTATTATAATTAAAACCGGTAATAATATTTAAATATATTTTATTAAAATAAATATTATATAAATTTATTAAAAGTAAATTTTATAATATTTTTAATATAAAATAATATTATTTAATATAATATTTATTTAAATTTATACATTTATTTTAAAAGTATTTTTTTTTTACACGAAAGTTTTTTAAAAATTATTTTACTTTAATAATAAAATTAAAATCATTTTATTTAAATTAATCGGTTTAAATAAATAAATTATTATTATTATTTTTAATTATATTATATTTTATAAAGTTTATAACGTTAAAAACTTTATAATTTTTAAATAATTTAATATATTATAAAATTTTAATTTATAAATAAATATTAAATAAATATACGGTTTAATATTAAATCTTTTATAATTATATAAAATTTATTTAAAAACATATTAAAAAAAATTATTATTTATATATATTTTATATTTTATAAATTAATTTTTATATATTTATTATAATTAAATTACTTAAGTTTTTTTTTTTAATTTTTATATATATTTTTTTAAAAATAATTTTTAAAATTTTATAATAATTAAAGAATAAAAAATAAATATTAAAAAATATAACTTTATTAAATTTATAATTAATAAATTATAATTTATTTTTTAAATTAATTATTTTAAAATAATTAATTAAATTTAAATTATTAAATATTTTTTTTTAATTAAAAAATTAATTTAAAAAAAATAACGATATAAATGTTTTTATTATTAAATTAAAACGCGTATTATTTTTTTTTAAAACGTTTAAATTTAACGATATTAAATTATTTAAATGTTATTTATTTATTAAAATAAATGTAAAAGTTTTAATTATTTAATTAAAAAACTTTAAATATATTAATTTTATTATTATTACCGAAAACGTTAAAAGTAACGTTAAAGTAAAAATTATATTATTATTATTTTTAATATTATTTGAAAATTATATATAATATAATTAATTTTTTATTATTATATTAAAAATATTTCTTATTTTAATTAAAAAAATTTATTAAAAATATAAAGTTTTAATAATTTTAATAAATAAAATATAATTTTATTATATTTAACCGTGTAACTTTAATTTAAAATATTAAAAATATATTAATAATATTTTATATAAAAGTTAATTTTTATTAATTAAAAAAAACGAATAAATTAAGCGATGAATTTATTACTTTTTTTTTATATTACGAATAAATAAAAATTTATTTTATTATTAATAATATTAAAAGTAATATTATAAATAATAAGTACGGAAAGTTTTAAATATTTTTTAAAACGGTTATTAAAATAAATTAATACATTAATATAAATAAAAAAATTATTTATATATTAATTAATTATATAAAATATACTTATATTATTAACTTTATATTTAAATATTAAAAAAAAAAATATCATTTATTTAAAATTTATTAAATTTTTATTAATTAATTTACATAAGTTTTTAAAATATTTATATAAATTTTTTTATTTATATATAAATAATATATTAAAAAATATAATAATAATTTTTATATTTTTATATATTATAAAATATATATTTAATTTTAAAAATAATTCATTAATTTATATTAATTTAATTAAATCTTTTAATAACTTATTAAAAAAAAGTTTTTATATTATTTTATTTATATTAAATTTAAAGTTTTTTAAAGTAAATTTAAAAAGAAATTATATATAATTTTTTAATTTATTTTTTATTAAATTATTTAATTTATAAAGTTTTTAAATTATAATAAAAAATTAAATAATATATTTTAATTATAAACTTATTTTATATTTAAATTAAAACTTAATATTATTATATTAAAATTTTATTTAATAATTTATATTTTTAAAAGTAACGTTTTATTAATAAATAAATTTCCCCGCTTTAAAATTTAATATAAATATAATTTTAAAATTATTATTAAAAATATCGTATTAATTTATATAATTTACATAAAATAATAAAATTAAATTATTATTTTTAAAAAGGGTAAAAAAATTAAATAAAACGTTTAAAAAATGTTTTTTCTTTCGGATAAATAAAAGTGATTTAAATTAATTATTAATAAATTCATTTTTAAAAATAAAATTAAAAAAACTTAATTTATTTAATTTATTAAACGTTATAATATACCATTTAATTTTTATTTTTTATAATAAAAATTATTAATAAAAAACATATAAAAATAAATAAATATATAATATAATATATAATATATTTACTTTAAAAATATTATTAAATAATTATTTTTATAAAAAAAAAAAGTTTATTATAAGAAAATAATAATAATGTTTTTTTAAAAATATTTTTAAAACTATATTAATTAAAAATCTTATATAATTAAATAAATTTATTTATATATAATTAAAAATATAATAAAAACGAAATAAATTATTTTTAAAATTAAAAAAAAAAGTTATAATAAATATAATTTTTTATTAATAAAAATATATTAATATTAATAAAATATATAATTAAATTAAATATAATATTATAAAATAAAAAAAATAAAATATTTAATATAAAACTTTATTAAAATAAAAACATATTATAAAATACTTTGAAATTAATAACGAATATATAATAATATAAATATTTTTAAATAATAAAATAATTATTAAAAAAATCACCTCGGTTAAAATATAAAAAAAAATATATAATTAAAATAAAATATTATAAGTAATTTTATAATAAAAGTTTTAAAAATATAAATTAATTATATTTTATATAGTAAAATAATTTTATTAAATAAAAATAATTTAATATAACATTAATTTTAATTAAATTTAATATAATGTAATATAATTACATATATAAATAATTATTAACTTACATATTTTATAATAATAAAAAGTTATATTTAATAATATTATTATATATTATATTATTATATTTAATTTAATTAAATTCTTATTTAAAAAATATATATTTATTAACTTAAGAATAAATTTAAGGAAAATTTTAATTTATACCGTTTAAATAATTTATATACTTTTATTTTAATATAAAAATTAATAATATTTATTAATGTTAAAATTATTTTTATTAAAAATTATTTATATTTTTTTTTATTATTATTAATTTTACTTATAAAAAAAGATAAAATTTAACACTTAATATTTTAAATTATATAAATTTTAATTATAAAAAATAATAACATAACTTAATAATTAATTATAATTATTTATTTTAAAAATATATTTTTTATTATTATTTTAATTTAATTAATTAACTAAGTAATTATTAAATGAAATTTTTAAATTTATTAAATAATAAAAATGTTAATATAATAAATTAATTAAAATTATTTAATTTAAATTAATTTTTAAATTAAGTTATAAAAGCTTTAAAAAAAAATATACTTAATAAATATAAACATATATATTATTTTAATTTTTATAATTATATTTAAATAATTAAATAAATTTATTTTTATAAAAAACTTAACTTATTAAAATAACTTAATTTTTAATAATATTTATTATTAATTAAATAATATAAATAATAATTTAAAATATATTATAAAATTCCTTAAATAAATGTAAAAAAATATCCTTGTAAAAATAAAAATATAACTTTTTAATAATAATATAAATATTAAAATTATTAATATAAAAAAATAAAAAAAAAATATATATAAAATTTTAAAAAATGAATAAATAATTTAATTTATAAATAAAAAAAAGAATTTTAAAAACTTATTTATTTAATTTTTTAAGCTTATATATTTAAATAATAAATAAATTAAATCATATAAATAAAAAAATATTAATTTTATTTTAAAACGATAATTAATAATATATTAAAAAAACATTAATTAATATTAAATAAATAAAATAAATATTTATTTTAAAATTAAATATTACGTTTAAATATTATTATATTATTTTTATTAAAAAAAGAAAAGGGGTAATAATATAATAAATAAAAAAATTATTATAAAAGAAAAATAATTTTATAATAAATAATAATAAATTAATATTTTTTTATTTATTTATAAAATTAAAAATAATGTAAAAAAACATGGAAATAATAACGAATTAATTATTTAAGGGAATTTTAATTATAATTAATATATATTATAAAGTTTTAAGGAAAAAAATTATCGTTTTCGGTATAATAATAAATAATAATTTTATAAAAATCTTTATTATATAAAAAGAAAAAAATAATTATATTATAAAAGAATTTAATATTTTCGTTTTTTAATATTTTAAAAATTATTTAATATTTATAAAAATAATATATAATATTTATAAATAAATAATAATAAAATAATTAATAATTATTAAAAAACGTTTCTTTAAATATTTTAAGTTTTAAAATAAATAAAAGAATAAATAATATTTAATAAATTATATTTAATAATATAAGAAATAATTAATAAAATAAAATTTTAAAAAAAAAATTTATTTATATTTTTAATTAAAATAATTTATTTTTAAAGTTTTATTATTTTAATAATATAATTTAAATTTAAAAGTGCGGTTTTTAATTCGTTAAAATCATTATTAATAAAAAACGTAAATATTTAACTTATTATATAAAATTAAGTACCATTTTTTTTAAATTTTATATTTATATTAAAATAATTTTATAATTTTAATTTTAATTAATTTTAAACTTAAAAAATATATTATTTACTTAATTATTAATTAAATAAATTATATTATATTAAAATTAAATAAAATATTATTAAAGTATTTTAAATTATAAAAGATTATTTTTAAAAAATTAAAATAATATAATTTAAAAAAAATTAATAATAATAATTTTTTAAAATATATAAAGATTAAAATAAAAATATATTATATTATAATTATTAACTTATTTATATTTTTAATTAAATTTTATTTTAAACGCCGGCGTTTTAAATTTAAATTACGATTATTAATAAATAAATTTATAAAAGATAATAAATCTTAATTAACCGTTTTACGTTTTATTATTTATAAAGTTATAAAGGAAAAATTTATATTAAAAAATATTAATAATATATATTAATGAATTAAGAATTATTTATAAAAAAGTTTTATTTTTTTTTAAGTTTTTATTTATTATTTTTAATAAAAAGTTTATTTTTAAAAAAATTTATTTTATTTAATTTTAAAAAACTTTAAATAAAATGTAATTTATATTTTAATAATAATAATACTTTTTTTATATATAAATTTTTTAATAAATATATATATTTTTATAAAAATAAAGATTATTTTATTTTAATAAAAATATAATATAATTAAAAATTTAATTTTAATTAAATTAATAATTTTAAAATATATTATTATAATAAAAATAAAATATAAAAATTAAAAGGTTAAAAAAAGGAAGGCGTAAACTTAAAATATTTAATTTTATAAAAAGGAATAAAATAAAACTTTTATTTTTTTTATAATATTTAAGTAAAATATTAATTAAATTAAGTTTTTTATTTTCCATTTATTATTTATTTATTTTTTTAAATATTTATTTTATATTATTTTTATTATTATTATTATTTTAAACTTTTATTTTTATATTATTAAATTTATTATTATTAATATATTATATTTTTTATATTAAAAAATATTTTACTTAAATTAATTTTTAAGTATTTTTTACGTAATAAAAAACCTTTAATTTTAAATATCATTTTAATTAAAAATCTTAAAAATAATATAAATTAAAATATAAAAATTTTTTATTTATATTATATTAATTATAACGTAATATTTTAACTTAATAATTCGGATCTTAAGAATATTAAATATGATATTATTTATATAATATATATTATTATTATTAAAAATTATTAAAATAATAAAAAAAATTTTTATAAAAATAAATTATTATTAAATAATAATTTATTTTTAATTAAATTATATTTAATTAAATTAATAATTAAATAATTTTTAAGTAAATTATTTTTAATTAAGTTATATTTAATTAAATTAATAATTAAATAATTTTTAAATAAACCACTTTTAATTAAATTAATAATTAAATAATTTTTAAGTAAATTATTTTTAATTAAATTATACTTAATTAAATTAATAATTAAATAATCTTTAAATAAATTATTTTTAAAGGAATTAATTAAATTATTATTAAGTAATTAAACCTTAAAAATTAATTATTAAACCTTATATTTTAATTTAATTAAATATAAATTTAATTTTATTTTAATATTAAAAAATAATATTTTAAAAAAAAAGAAATATTTTTTTATTATATTAAGAAAAAACGGTACGTTATTATTTATAAATTTATTAATATTTTATTCTTTAATATTAATAATATACATTTTAAAAATTAATTCATTAAATTATATTATATTTTTTAATTTTTATTATTATTATATATTTAAATATTTATTATATTTATTTATAAGCTTTAAAAATAAAGTATATTTATAATATTAATAAATTAATATTATTTTTATTAATAATTTAACTTGTTATTTTAAATTATATTACTTTATTAAAGAATTTAATTTAATAAAAATTATGTATATAATTTTTAAAAATTATATAAAATAAACGATATAAGAAAATATAAAAAAATTCATTATTAACGTTAATAATTAATTTTTTAATAAATTTTATTATAATAATAATATCATTATATTAATATATATTTATAATATATATAATAATAATATATTTATTTTATTTTTTAAAAAAATAAAAAATAAAGATAAGTATTTTTTATATTATTATATGTTTAAATCTTATAAAAAAAATATAAAACTAACTTAAATATAATAATAAAATATTATAATTAATTATATAATTAATTATATAATATTCCTTATAAATATATTTTTATTTATTTTATTTAAATCATTTTTTAATTTTATATATTTTTATTTTTAAATAAAAACTTAAATACTTTTTTTAAATTATAAGTTTATAAATAAATAAAAAATAAAGATAATTTATTCCATTTTAAACCGGATAAATTTAAAGAAATTTAAATAAAATTAAACTTTTATTATTATATAATATTACGGAAAAATAAAAATAAAATTAAAAATATTCTTTTTTTAATATTAAAAAAAAATAATAATAAAAAAAAGAAAAGTAATAAAAGGTTTTAAATTTTTTAAAATTAAAATATATATATTATAAATAAATTTAAATTTATAATTAAGGATATTATTATCTTAAATAATTATAATAAAATTAATTTAAATGTTTTTAAAAAATTTAAATAAAAAGTTATTAAAAATATATAATATAAAATAATGTATAATTATTTACTTATAAAAAAATATAAATTTATATATAATTTAATATTAAATAATAATAAAAATATACTAAGCTTATTATAGTTTATTTATATTATTATAAATAATAATATTAATAATATTTTAAATAACTTTAATAATAATATTAAATTTTTATTTTTAATTATACTTAAAGTTTTAAAAAATAAGTTAAGCATGTGATTTAACTTAAATAACTTTTATAATAATGTTAAGGTTAATTTTTAAACTATATTTAAAATTAAAACTCTTAAAAGTAAAATGAATATATAAGGTAATTTTATTAATTAAGTTCAAATTATATAATATAATAAGTAAAATAATTATTATATAAATTTTTAATAAATTATATGGATTTAAAATAAGTAATTTAAATATATAAAAGTAAATATTAATTATGTTTTTTCTTGTTATATATTAATTTTAAATTTTTTTTTTTTTTTTAATTTAGTTAAGATTTTTAAATATATTAATAAAATACTTAAATATATAAATAATAAAATTCTTTTAAACTAAAATATTTTTATAAGTTAATTAAATAAGTATAATTAATATATAATATATAATATTAAAGTTTATTTATTTACTTGCTTTATTATAATATTTAAAAACTTTTTTAATAATATTTACTTCGTTTTTTTAATATTATATTATTTAATATAAGGATTAATATTAATAATAGAAGTAAAGACTTAAAATAAATTATTACTTTATTTTAAATGTTTATATATTATATTATAAGTGTTATAATAATTATCCCCTATTATATTTATTTTCCCGTTATATTTATATAACTTTAATTAAATTTAAATATAATTTAAAAAAGAATAATACCTAATTTTAAAAAAATTATTATATTAAAAAATTAAAAAAAAAGATTTTACTAAAATAAAAAAATAAAACTAAAAAATTAAAAATTATTATTAATATTATAATAAAGTTATAAAATATTTAACCATTTATTTTCATCCTTATTTAAATTATTTTAACTTATATTTTTATTATTTATAATAAAATTATTATTAATATTATAATAAAACTATTATAATAAATTTCATATAATTTATTATTATTTAATATTATATTATTATTATAAAATTTAAAAAAAAAACTTATAACTAAAATAAGTTATAACTAAAATATATAATTATATTATATTATATTATATAATATTATTTATAAATTAATAAAATATTATTAATCCATTTATTATTTTAATATTTTATTAACTTACTTATATTAATTATATATATTTATAATATTTTATTTAATTATTATTAATATTAAAATATTTTATTATTTTATTTATATATTATAAATAATAACCGTTTATTATATAACTTAAAAATAATCTTAAATTTATATAACTTTTAATTAAAATAAAACGGGAAACCTTATTTTCTAAAATTAACATTTATTACCTTAAGTATTTATAATTAATATATTTAATAACATTTAATATATTTAACTTAAAAAGCTTATATTATTTATTAATATATTAAATATATTATATTATTATAAATAATATTTAAAAAAATAATAAAAGATTTAAACGTGGTAATTAAATAATTAAATTATATTTATTATATTTAAAATTTCCAAGTAAATTATTATTAAAAACTAAAATATTAACTTTTAAAAAATATTATTTTTATGTTTTTAAGTATATTAATGGTAAGAAAATAATTACTTACTTATTAAATAAAAGTTATTATATTAATTATATAAACTTTATAAACTTATTATATTTTATATATTATAACTTTAATAATTAAAAGTTTTTTAATATTTTCCTTCCATATTAAAATAAATTAAAAATTAATATAAAATTATTTTTTTTATAAAGTAATATTCATTCCGTGTATAATTTAAACTTATAACTTTATTATATTATATAACATTTTTTATTAATTAAAAAATATCATATTATACTTAAGACTTTAATAAATTAATTATAAATTAATAATATACGTTAATACTTAAAAATATAAAAATTTAAAATCGTTATTAAAGTTTTTAAAAATAAAATCTTTATTTAAAAAAATCTTTATTTTTTATAAAATTAAAACCATTTTATAATATTATTAAAATATAACTTATAAATTAAACGTAATTAATTAATAACTTATATATTATATTTATTAAATAAGTTAATTAATAATAATATAAAAATACTTATATTATATTATAATATACTTTATATAAACTTTTATAAAATTCTTATTAAATTTCTTTTCATTTAATTTACTTAATTTATTTTTATTAATTATATAATTATACTTTTTAATAATAATAATAATAATAAAATATATTTAATTATAATATAAATATTAAAAAGAAAAATTATAAAATAACTCTTTATATTAAACCTACCAAAATTATTTAATAAAATATTAAATATTAAAGGATTTAACCTTTCTATATTTACTTTAATTAAAATAAAAAAAAGTTTTATAAAAATTAATTAAAATATTTTTATAAACATGTTATATTTATTTCACATTAATTAAATAAAACTAAAAAAAAATTAATTTAAACCTAACAATTATTAAAATAATTATTATTTAAAAAATAAATAATTTTATAAAAAGTTTTAATTATATTCTTTTAATATTAATATTAATAATAATATTAATAATAATATTAATAATAATATTAAAACTAAACATAAAAATGATAATAATAATAATAATAAATATAAAAACTTAAATAATAATAATAATAACGTTAATATAAATAATTTTTTACTTTTATTTACCTTAAATAATAATATTAAAAATAATTATATATATATATATTATAATAATATATTTTTATTTAAGATAAATTTAATAAATAATAAGTTTTAACTTAATTAAATATAACGTTAATTTTCGTTTATATTAAGTAATACTTATATTAAAAAGTTAAATATATAATTAAAAATAAAGTTTTTTTAATAATTTTAAATAATATATAATAATTACATTTAAAATTTTTATTTAATTAAAAATAATACTTAATTAAAAATATTAAATAAGTATTATAAATAATTATATTTATAATACTTTAAAATTAATAATAATTTTTAAATTTACATACATTTTTTTATAAATATAAATTATTAAATTATTTTATAATAAATTCATTTATTTAAATTAATTAATATTATATAAATTCACGTGTAATATTTTTTTCGTTATTTACTTTTTTTATTATTTATTATACATGGATATTAATTAAATAACTTTTAAGTTTTATAAAAATATTTTAATAAAAACTTTTTTTTTTTTTCTTTTTTATTTTTACTATTATTTAAAAAAAAAATTTATAATTATAAATTCTTTGAATTAAAAGTTAATATATTAAATTAAATTAATTATTATAATTTTAAAACGCTTATTAAAAATAATTATTTTTTTACGGATAAATAAAAACGTTTTTAAAACATTAATTTAACGTTATTAAAAAAAAGTTATAATCTTTTTAAAATTAATTAAATCTTTTAAGTAATTAAACGGTAAAAGTTTTTATTAATAATTATAATATAAATTAATAAATATTTAATTAATATATTAAGTTTATATTTAACCTTAATAATAAATTAATTCTTAAGTTTTTTTATAATATAATTAATATAAAATAAATATTTATCGTTTATTAAAATAAATTTATTATTCTTATAAATTTATATATAATATTTTTTTATAAACTTATTAAATAAAATATATATATAAAAAATATATACTTTTTTTTTTAATAAATTTAAATAATTTTAATTATTTAAAAAGTTAAATTAAAATTAAAACTTAATAAAAGTTTTAATTATTTATTTCATATTATTATAAAAATAATAATTAAGTTATTTAACGATAAGGGGTTATATAATTCTTATAATAATATTTTAAATTATAATAATAATTATATTATTTAATTTATATAATTTTATTTTTCTTTTTAATTTATTAAATTATTATTAATAATATTATTATTTTTTTTTTTAATAACTTTCCATAATATAATATATTAAATTAAACCACTAAATTAAATTTTTTATATATATTAATAAAAATAAAATTATCCCTTATAAAAAAACTAAAATATTTAATAAAGTCGTTATTTTATAAAATAATAACTTATATAATAAAAAAGTTTTAACTTAAATACTTAACACTTTTATTTTTTTTACCACTACATTTAATATATATAAACTTATAAAAAATAACTTTATTATTATCGTTAATAATATAATTATTAAAAATAATAATTTTATTAAATAAAACCATTATATTATACTTATAAAATAAGTTTATTAAAACTTTTTTATTTTTATAAATAATAAATAATATTATATTTTAACTTTTAAACTTTATAATTTATTTATTATTAACGATATTAAAATACTTATAAATAAAATAAATATTATAAGTTTTATAAAAAAAATAAACCATTAAAAGATTTATAAAAATATTAATTATTTTATATTTAACATTAACTTTTATAAAAATATTATATATATTATTAAATTAAGTATTATATATTTATAAAAAAGAAAATATAATATTTTTAAAAAAATAAAATAATTAAAAAC
>MU403288.1:0-17408 GCA_022695765.1 Annulohypoxylon moriforme
TAAATTTTAAATAAATTTTAAATTTTTAATATATTAATATATTAATTTATTAAATATTAAAATTAATTAATCGTTTATTTTTAATAATTAATTAAGTAATTTTATCGTTAATTAATTTATATATATTTTATAACTTAATAATTACTTTAATATAAAAATAATAAATATATACGTTATATATATATACGTTTTATAATAAATAAATTAAAATAAAATCTTTTAAATAAAATATTATTTTTTTTATTTACTTACTTATAATTATACACATTATTTAAATAAAATAATTTTTAAATAACCCGTATTAATTATTATTTTATATTAATTAATTTTTTATAAAGAAAAAAATTTTTTAATTTAAAATTATATATTATATTTTATAACGATTTTTTAATAATATAAATTATTATATTTACTATAAATTATAATATTACAACTATCATAAAATATAATACAAAATACAAATAATAATTTATATTATACGTCTTGTACTATATACATCTTAATACCTAAAATGAAATAGCAAGTTGGTAGATTTGGTACTATCGTCCGCCGTCTTTTGACTACATCTTAAGAAACCTCATATCGTTTCTGCTTTCTCATCTAAGCTCGCCTTTGTTAGATCCACCTACCTATGTATAACTTAGAGATCTTCTAAGACACCCTTCAGCAATGGACCACTTCGGAGTTTAGTTGACTCCAAACGAGCTGCTTTGTACGACGACTTAAATTTTAGTCAATTACCATACACTTATCCTGATCAAGTGATTATATTTCATCTCGAAATTCATTGATACCTAATATGGCGGCTTGGAACATACGTTGTTAGAGTCAGGCGATCGGTTATCGGCAAGACCATTTTTAGACGATTCTCAGGTCCCTGTTCCCTTAGCTGAGCCATCGTGAGCGCTATGAAAACCATCATCACAGAAAACAACGAATAATGGTTCCTTCATCGGCACCACTGGGGTCAAAAAGTCAAGTGAAGCGGCAAGCAAATCTCATTACCAGGTATATAGATTGCTAACCATAGAATCGGGTCTCTCATTTTATGCCGATGCATACCTATTACGCTCACCAATATGTCCTCATCACCTCATGCATTATGTTTACTAAATATATACAAGAACTCTAAGCCCCATCTTTATTAACATCATCTCCCGTTTCACCCAATCGATCATTTTATCTCCTAAACCAGCAATGCAGCGACCACAGCAAGGCCAGCAGCGACCCTACCATCGGCTGTGAAGACACCACCGGCCTGTTGGGACACAGACGTGGTGACGGCAGGAGCAGATGTGATGGGCGCATTATTGTTCGAGTCATCGGTGGTAGAGCTAGAGGTGGTCGAGCTTGTCGAACTTGTCGTGCTTGTCGATGTCGTCCGGCTACTGCTAGTTGTAGATGTGGTATCTACGGTGCTAGTAGTCGTCTTTGTCTTTGTTGTCGTGCGGCTAGTGGTGGAGGTGAAGTCGGTAGCACTGGAGAAGTCTGAGAAGCTGCTTCCGCTACAATCATCGCCTAAGTCGCAGCAGTATCCATCATTGGTACATGTGCCGAAGTTGGGGCAATAATGAAGCTCGTCAGAACAGCAAGTTCCATCTATCGGCATGCAAAGATCTCCACATGCCGTCTCGCCGACATCACAATCGGCGTCGTCGTCGCCGCTGGAGCCACTGCATATTTTACCTTCAGGACAGCACGCGTCAGGGACACAATAATATCCGTCCAGGCAGTACTCGTCGGTGTTGTCGTTACAGCATACGCCATCAGAAGGCATGCAGCCATTTTCGCATGTTACATAGCCCGTTTTGCAAGTCGCAAAAGAGTTGAGAAGGTTAGTCTGGGCCAGGCTTTTTGGTAGGCCAGAACGCGCTCGCGGCGTCGCGGCGAATGCAACTGGCGCAACGAGAAGAACAAGATTATGGGTACGCATTGTGATTTCCAATACCAGGTGGATACGGTGGTTTGACAAGGGCGTACTTGAGGCTTGAGAAATCTATGAACGAAAGAGATGCTCTAAGAGAGGTAGACTTTCGCAGCGCTGCTCATGGCTAGCACGCTCCTTTTATCTTCGGATCTCTCGCGACCTCATCTCGCTCGGGGCCTGGAGTGGCACAGCAACCCACCGTGAAAACTCCTCCGACTGCCTGGCTAGGCTGACAGGCCAAGGAGCTAGTATCATCTGAAGACCGGGGAGTTGCATCTCTTTTGTAAGGGTGTAATCTGCCCGGTTCTCACGACTGCATAAGGGCTCCAATAGCTGAATGTGTTTTTTTAATTAGCGTCCTCGGCAAACTTCCAGAGATTCGGGGGAACCCACGTCCGTATGACTATCAACAAGATGCACAGGAGCATCGTGGACATTCACTTCATGATGATTCGGTAAAAATGTTCATTCGCGCAATTAGCTTTCAGCTGAACGTACTTGGCGATATCTAGCGGCTTATAATTTTTGCCCCCAAACTTCTTTTCCCTATTATCGCCAGGAGGCAATATGAGCGAAAAGTTCTCCAGAATAAGCAAGCGCGAATCCCAAATCTATGAAGACTTCAGATCTCGACCACAGGCAATACGAGAAAAAGTACGATAACTTCATTCAAAGTATAATGACTCTGTGTCTAGCGAGCTTTCATCTGGGTCTAGTCGCGCCTATACCCATAGTAGCTCCTGAGCTGAAAAGATCCCTGAACAAGAATCAAATCTGTGTGGTCGTAGCCACAGTCTTCCAAAATCTTTTCACCGACGTCTGTCATCTGATGAAATATCAAGGGCAGCTAGCCTCATTACTAGCGGAATCAGGACCCGTTAGGCTGATAGCCGCACTGCAGAAGTGCTAAGCGAGAATGAGAAGTTAAATTTGACTGCCAAGGCCTGAAGAATATCGACGATTTATCTTCGAATCTGCCAATAGGTTTGTGTTTTTGTGCTGTTTCGACAAGACTGCGCGCTCGTTTTACACGCAGGTATCTATGATGAATTCCCAATTCACTTTTTTTTTTCTTAAAAGCTCCAGTTTTCTTAGGAGTCATTCCCGTCCTTTATACTGACCTATTTTCTCAGAGATGTCCTGGCCTATCATAATCAAGTGGTTACCTAGAGTTGGGGGAGGTTACATCTCAACCTTCTCACAGCCACAATAATTAGGTAGTCATGCGAGATGCATGTTGATGTGTTGGCGACTTTACCTGCTTCTAATTATTATCTACATCAATGTTCTAATGAGATACCAGCAACTCATCGTTTCCTTATGAGTATATTGTTATCAATTCAATGGGGAACCCAGACGACCCACTAATATATCGCCCGCTATCGGGTTCTGAAATCCGACTGATCTTAGTATATCCAGGATTATCTGACGACCTCATTAGATGTGAATTGACCTACGTTGATTTAGAGGAGAATCCGGGTTACTGCGCCTTATCATATGTCTGGGGAGACCCTAACCACACGAAGAATATAGAAGTGAATGGTAAGGTGTTCCCGGTGACTATTAACTTGTACGATGCCTTGTATCGGTATCGACGCATTCAAACGGAGGAATTTCTATGGAGGAACAAGTGGGCCGCAGCGAAGCGACATACTCACAGACCCAACGGGTTTTGGTGGTGGGACAAAGACGTGCTTGATCGATGCAAATCTAAACCGCCAACGCGTTCACTCGAAGCGACCCTCTCGGATTCACTCGTATATCAACTACTCTGGGTTGACGCTATCTGTATCAATCAGCAAGATGTCGATGAGCGAAACAGAGAAATCCCACGCATGCGGGACATTTTCAGCTTGGCTTCTAGCACTGTCGCCTGGCTAGGAAAGGCTGCGTCGCTAAAGCAAAAAAGAGACATTGACAGGATTATAGATATTTCTGACGAGCTGATGAGCTTACTCAAGATTCAAGACGGCGAAAATATGAAGCTACCTATCATAGCTGACCGCCGAATGTTTGCGGAACTGGCATACCAATTATTCGAGAATATCTTAAATCGGTCTTGGTTCAAGCGCATATGGGTAGTCCAAGAAGTAGTGCTGTCCAAGACAACTCTTCTGATGATAGAAGACCGAATTATGTCCATAGACTCCCTATCTTATCTCCAGAAAACATTCGCCTCGGAAACGAACACCCGAGCTCTTCCAATCGTGTTCTGTGGCTTAATCAAAAATAACATTGCTACGAGTATGGTATCTCTGATGCATCGCTTCGGACCACACGCCTCTCCTCCAGAAGGTATTAGGCCGACTCTCGACTCTTTCGCAGATACCTTGTACGCGGTCTTGGAGCATGGGATTTCAATAAGACAAGCTACTGATGAACATGATATGATTTATGGGGTGTTAGGGATGACTAAGCTTCCCGAGTTACCAGGTCATTTAATCCCAGATTATCGAGTTCCTTACGAAGTGGTGTTTTGGCATTATTTTCGCTTTCTTATCGAGAGGACGGGCGATTTACGATGTTTGGGTTGGAAAATGGACATGGTCCCCGGTGCTCCTACTTGGGTACCCGATTTGAAGCGAGTAGGTGTTACACCCGAGAAGGGACCACGCTCAATTGTTTCCTTCTGCACAAACGGACGATGCATGACAGTAGAAGGGTGGCCGTTTGGAACATGTGTGAAGACAGTTCGTTATCCGAGATCGGCGATACTTGAAGAGGAGTTCTATGATCTTCTGAACAACTTCAACGACGGGATATTAAAACCATGGAGTCAAGTCAAGGGATTGCCATTGAGTCAAGCGGTGGCCCAGTGGGTAAAGATTGGTTGTGAACGTGTGCTTACGGAATACTTTTTCAGCTTCCAATGCCTGGAAATATGCTTTAAGATGTGGACTCACAAACAAGGTACATTGCTATTTGATCTTGTATCGAGATACCTCCAATCACCGGAAGAAAAAAGGTACATAAAGGCAATGCAAGAAGTACTTCTCAAGCCACTGGTGGGAAAGTCATTCTTCGTAACGGAGGGCGGGTATCTCGGCTACTTGCACAGCAGTAAAACCATTGAGGTCTTCAACGGCGACGTGGTATGCGCGCTAAAGGGGTGGTACTTCCCGTGTATTCTACGACCTCTTGGGGAAGAGTTATTCATGTTCATCAAGAACTGTGAGATCCATAATGAGGAGTTTGATACCTCCTGCTTTAAAGATTGGTGGGAAACCCGGACACCGGATATTCTGACCCTTATTTAGGGATGGCGGGTACCCGGTAATGTTTTCGTTAGGTGCTATTTTAAGGTGGGTCTAACTCTGCTAAACTTTGGTGGAGGTGATTTTGGGGGATTCATGACGAGAACTTAACTTTAATTCCAACTGCGAAGACTAACTTAGGATTGAAACAGGTACTGCAATGCATTCGTCGCGACAATTTGGCCATATATGTGTACGAATCATGAAGAGAGATAAAATCGGATGGAATTTTCACACGAAACCTGAGCTCTATCTTCGAAATTCTTAAAAAAAACCTTCCAATTCATGAGAGCTATAAATTTACCTGGTACGGAAAGGGGACAGAAAGGGGAGGATGTGATAATTCAACTACGTTGCCCAATTCGTATTGAGAGTTCCAGAAACTATCGGCAACTGAACAAACTTGGACATCGCAGCTTGCATAGAGCCTATTGTTTGCATCTTGCATGCCACAGCGATTTAGAATGAGAAGACAATTCGTATCCTTTTCTTACTCACCAGGACGTAATGCCGGTCCCCGTATCGTCAATCCTTGCGCAGTTATGTGCCTATGCACGCCATGATGCTAATCACTATACTCATTCTATCTTTCAATGTCCTCTAGGTATAAGGAATCTATTCACTTATCTACAGCTTTCCTTGTCAACCTGGTTTTGGTGGCGATAACTTCACTTACAAGACACGGCTTCAAGTCCACGGACGCATCACAATGTCTATGTCAACAGTAGACACTGCCACCACTTCCCTTGATCTAAGTCGAACATGGGAGGACAAGGGGCTCTACGACATCGACCTCACCAAGACTGCCTTCGAAGTCCACTCTACCACTCGTCTCTGTCGAGATGAAGACGACAATGAGTATCCCGTAGGGCTCAAACTATACCTAGTCATCCTATCCCTATGCCTAGCCGTCTTCCTCGTTGCCCTCGATCAGACCATTATCGCCCCGGCACTCGGCGCTATCACGGGCGAGTACGGCAGCGTCAAGGACATCGGATGGTATGGGAGTTCGTACCTGCTGACGTCGACAGCACTGCAACCGCTGTACGGTAAGATATATCGCATCTTCGACATTAAGTATGCGTTCCTGAGCGCTGTCGCCATCTTTGAAGTCGGCAGCCTTATCTCGGCCGCAGCTCCGGACTCCACGACCTTCATCGTTGGTCGTGCGGTAGCCGGGATGGGAACCGCGGGTCTGTTCTCGGGGTCTATCGTCATACTTTCGTACGCGCTGCCTTTGCGAAGACGGCCATTTATGTTTGGTATGTTCGGGTGCATGTGGGGGATCGCGTCGGTTGCCGGACCGTTGCTCGGAGGAGCGTTCACGGATCATTTGACGTGGAGGTGGTGTTTCTACATCAACTTACCGATCGGAGGACTCGCGATGGTGGTTATATTCTTCTTTTTAAATATCGCGCGTGTGAATAACCCCGAAAATAAGACTTTGCGTGCAAGAATTCTAGAGCTGGACTTGATAGGGGCTGTGGTTTTGGTTCCGGCGATCATCTTGTTTCTCCTGGCGCTCCAGTGGGGTGGCGCTCAGTATGCTGTATGTGTCTTCGATACAACATCCTTTCATAGAAAAGGCACGTAACTAACCCAAGATATCACAGTGGAACGACGGGCGTATAATTGGCCTATTTGTGGGTGCTGGTATTATGACCTTGCTATTTATATGCATCGAGCACTATCAGCAGGATAAGGGGCTGCTACCACCTCGGTTCTTCAAGAATCGGAACTTGTTGTGCGCTATGATGGTAAGCATAATTTCAACCCTTCTTGGGACCTTTCACTTACAATAATTACTAATTCAATGAGTATAGTTCTCCCTTTTCTTCGGCGCCTCCTTCTTCCCCCTAATCTACTACCTTTGTAAGCACGCCCCACCCCTATTTCCATTCAGAGACAACCCCCTGACAACCTCTAGCACTCTACTTCCAGGCCATCCAAGGCGACACCGCCGTCCACGCCGGCATAAAACTCCTCCCTCTCCTCATCTCCGTTGTCTTGAGCTCCATCGTTAGCGGCGCCCTAATAACCGCAACGGGGTACTACAACCCCTTCATCCTCTTCGAAACAGCGCTCATCGCCATCGGCGCCGGCCTAATAACAACCCTCTCCCCATCCACCCCTTCGGCCGCATGGTTCGGGTACCTCGTCCTCGACGGCCTCGGCACCGGCGTCGGCTTCCAAGCCGGCGTCATCGTATCCCAAAACTCCCTGCCCCCCACACCCTCCTCACAAGCCCTAATCCCGCAAGCAACCTCCTGCGTCAACTTCTTCCAATCCCTAGGCGGCGCCCTCTTCATCGCGATCTCACAATCCGTCTTCCAAAACGGGTTCATCACAGCTCTCTCCCGCCTCGCCCCAACCCTAGACCCGACTCTCTTCACCCACAGCGGCGCGAGCCAAGTCCGCGAAGTACTTGCTTCAATCGGCCAGGAAAAAGCGCTGGACGCCGTGTTAGAGGCGTATATGGCGGGGCTGCGCCGCACATTCTGCATATCCGCCGGCGCGG
Organism: Annulohypoxylon moriforme; assembly: GCA_022695765.1. Taxonomy (NCBI): domain Eukaryota; kingdom Fungi; phylum Ascomycota; class Sordariomycetes; order Xylariales; family Hypoxylaceae; genus Annulohypoxylon; species Annulohypoxylon moriforme. The sequence goes on from MU403288.1 coordinate 7,700, forward strand.
CGACGGCGGCGTTCGTGGCGGCGTTGGGGTTGGAGTGGAAGAAGATCGGGAAGAATGACGATGGTGGGGGTGGGGGTGGGGGTAGAAAAGGGGCGCTTGCGAGGGGTCTTTACGAGTATCAGAGGGCGTGCACGCCTGCGCCTGAGTTCGATGCTTGGTTTGAGGGGGCGGGGGAATTGCACGCGGCTAAGTTGAAGAAGAAGGGTGTGAGATAGGGAGGGAGGGTGAGTCACTATTTACGTGTATATGAATGGTTATGGTGTGTCGATATGGATTCATACCTACCTACCTAGTACCTACCTGGCATCTATCCCGTCCATTAGAGGTCGACAGTACTGTTAGCTTTGCACTGTATACATTTCAATACCTCAAATGAAAAGGCGGGTTGGCGGATTTGGTACTACCGTCCGCTCTACGCGATAGCCGTAACATTCGCCATCTCGCCAAATCATTTTAAAAGCCAATACACTGTCTGGGTGTATTTCACCGCTAATCCCTTATAGATTATAGGGACTTTAATAACTATTACAGAATGTGCAATACCTCTAGAGGCTCTAGCTTAATGGGTTGAAAATTACTCACTACAATGATGCGCTAAAGCCCCTATAGTATCAGCGCCCAAAGCCACTAAGCTTCCTCCAGGGCTATTATTACAAGGAGCTTAAGCAGCTAGTTACACAGTGTAAAAATAATGTGGCGGGATGGCAGATGTTACGGCTACTCGGACAAGGGTGGCCAAAATATAATAGAGACGTTTTGCTAAATTTAACGCTCTACACTACTTTTTTTTACCTATCATACCTGTGAGATCGAAGCTCTATATGACCATAACTACTTAGTACCTACCTAAGTAGGTATCTAGCACTTACAAACCCAATAGAGATTGTTAAGGAAGGTAATTCCCTATGGGTATTATCATACTAGAGCCTTTTTCTCCATAATCCATCTAAACCAACCAACCGTACCCAAGGGCCCCAAATCCAATCCACATTATGAACCAAGCCAAGATTCATACCATCATACCACAGCTTAAATGTAGTACATAGTATCTTTCAATCTTTCATGGACATTTTGGAACTGAACCACCCCTGTACTACCGGTAGCCGTAGACTCGTTATCCGAGCGGTCGAAGTAGTCGGCCAAATACACTCGCTGACGAGTGCAAACGATGTCGGCGTAATATGCTGGGGGGCATATGCTGACTGCCTTGGTAGCTCGACCGAACAGGTAACACATTTCGTGCGTCAACGTCTGCAGACCATCGGCCGCTCCCGTTCCCTGACTAGAGCGGAAGATTTCGTCCAATAACACGGTGTAGTGAGCAGGTCGCGCAGTACCTGGATCGCATTCAAATTAGCATATGGTCTGGTCATTGCAGTTAGGGGCGAGGGGGAATACCTTGCAAGGCTTGGTGGGCAGTGAGGAAGAAGTCCCAAACAGTAGCCTGAGTGACCCCGCGATCCACCACCGTACCGTTCTTTATATTCCGCGACGCCGTCATGTGGTTAGGATCTGTCGGGTAGAACCGTGTTTGATGGCGCTTGACTGAGACGATAAGCGAGATCTTAGGCGATTGATTCGCAGGGTACAAAGAAGCACAAGCTCCGCGTATGGACGGCAGCTCCTTGTCCAGGACTTGCTGAAACTGGCCTTCAGACACGCCATCTCGGAAGATGATGATATTCTGAGGGAGCCGGCCCCCGTTATTCTTTCTCCAAAGATTCAACCGTTCACCAAACTTTTCTCTGAGGAGGTTCTCGTCGAGCATCTCTTTTTTGCTGTCCTGACCCCAAGCCGCAGCGGGCCATTGGGCCAGATCTTGGTCGATGCTGGAAACCATCCCGACCAAGCTTGGCAGATGGTCGATGTTTCTCCCCATGTTAGTCGGATGAGTTACATCGTACCCGACAACCATTGTTTTTCCATCCTTGATAACAGGGACGTCGTTGCTCAATTTGTGGTTAGCCCCTCCCATCTTAAGGTTTACCTTAAGAGCAACATTGGCGAAATATTGCGGTTGCATTTTAACAATGTTGGCCTGTAGAACACAGACAGTGGGGATGCCGTACTCGACGTCGCCCAGACGCTTGACAACATTGTATATTGCCGTGTCCGTCTTCCTGCCGGGAAGAACAACGAACAATAAATCAGGGGGGTCGTGCTTCAGACCTTCGAACTTGGGCTTCAATATATCCATAATTGATGCCCCTCTCGGAATATAGGCATCACCGCCCCTTCTATACGGTGCATCAGTGATATTAATGCCCGTGTTTCTCATCAGTGAGACAAATGCTTGCATAGCGGACATGATTTGGTCACCGGGGTTGCCAAAATGAATGGTGAGCCAGGTGAATTTGGATATCAGTCGCCCAGGCTTGACGACTTTGATGGATCTCATATTCCAACTTCCCTCAAAAGTCTTGAGGGTAGTTTTCTTGTTCTGAAGATTAAGATAGGCAATATCAGGGGCCATGAGTTCACGTCCCGTCACGGTCAGGAGCTCCTTCCCAGCGGTAACCTTAAACTCTGCCTAGATATAATCAGTAATCAGGGCTAGATCACGCTTGTTATTGGGAACTATCACTTACAAGTTTGGAGTTGCCGTCAAGGCCCAGAACTTGACGACCCACAGTACTCAAGGACGTTGCATTGGCCCAAGGCGATCGACACGCATATAGTATCATACTTGCAGTTTCATCGGGAGTGGTTTTACGTCTCAAAACCTGACCATCGATGACATGGGCCAATTCTGCGGGAAAGTATGTCGGTCTCTGGCGATTGAACTTTACTACTGGATATCGGTCATCGGGTCGGTACCCGTATTCTGCGCAATGCTTAGTATCAGCCTAGAGGGAGAGGGATGGGAATACATACTTTGCACATAATATTGGGACACCGTGCAGTATTGACCTGCCTTTAGGCCAGGAGGAGCGTCGCCGTTTAGGTAGAATGAGACATCTGAAGGACCGCCGCCATCGCGTGTCACCTTCGGCCCGTTTGTAGTGCCTCTACCGTCACTTTTCATAGCGACGCCCACAATTAACTTCTTATAAAGCTTTTCCTCAGACTTTTTGGCACCTTTCGAGCCTGGTACCGTCTTTGTGGCCAAGACCTTAACCTGGCAGCGAAGTCCTGATAAAAACTTATCAAGACGCCTCGGGTCGCCCTTAAGATCAGAGTCGTCCATTAATTTGGTCACGAGCCCCGAAGGACGGAACACACCATGACTAACGTTGGCGTTCAGAAGTAACCGGCCGGTCGCAGGTCGGGCACTCTGGAAATACCCACGAATAACGGTATTGAGATCCGGATAGCCTAAGGAGTTCTTCTCCGAGTCCATGTCCATGGGAAAGTATCGACTGCGACCCACAGAGCCGACCCTGTTGTTGCTTCGTGCCCAAAACCCAGTGATAATGCCAAGAGCATCAATAGCTTCCGAGTATCGGGGAAATTGGCTCTGGTCGGGTGGCGCCTGCATCGATCGAATATAAGTTCTTAGGGCATCCATGTTGATGTCGGGTGCATGGTCGAATTTGACATCGTAGATATCATTTTTCCCTTCCTCGGTATATGCGACCTCGACTTTCCTGTCGTCCGGTAATTTGAGGGGGGATATGGAAACAACCTGTGATTTGAATTCTGTCGCGTAGGGAATTCCCGTAGCAACCTGATTCAAGGCAGCCTTGATAACAGCTTGGAGTTTCATACCCTTCGCTTCCTTCTTGTCCCCATCCTTGTCCCCATCCTCGCCACTTCCCTTCCCCTTCCCTTTCCCCTTTCCCTTGCCTTTCCCTACAGGTTTCTCCTCGGATGATCCCGTATCCTTTTTCTTATCATCCTTCTTGAGGGCAGTTTTCATCGTGTAGCTATATAATGATGGAGTCTTCACATCCAATGTGAAGTAATTGGCCCAGAGGGTTACCTCGGTGCCTTTAGTACCATATGCCGGTCGAAGAGGTAGGAACTCTCCCGTCACAGACTTTGAACCCTTTTTAGGGGAAACCTGGAGAGAGGCCATTCTAGTTTGCATATCCAAGTTCTTAAGGATATCGTCTTCTAGTTTAGTAATGGCCGGGTCCGGTGGGGGTATGGCATTCTGCCTGTATTCCGTCAACATCGGATCGGTGATAGAATGGATTCAAACTTACCTGAACACCGTACCCTCGCCCGCAAACTTATCCCCACGGCCTCGACCACCACCTCGTCCGCCCCGGAAGTCTCCTCTACCTCGCCCCCCTCCTCCTCCACCACGATAGTCACCTCCACCTCCACCTCTTCCTCCTCCACCACGGTAGTCGCCACGGCCTCGGCCGCCACGGTAATCACCGCCAGAACCTACTCCAGAAAATGTGGCACTGCCGCCGCCACCGCCTCGTCCTCCTGAGAAATCTCCTCTTCCCCGTCCTCTGCCGCGATCACCGCGACCTCTGCCTCTACCACCACGGTCTGCCATGGTAGCTTCTTAAACAATGATAAATGAGAGAAATTAGGGTGGGTAGAATTATGTCTAGGTCAACACAGAGCAGGTATGTTCAGTCACACGTGACGTGAAGCTCTGTCAGAGATAGACCTTGGTAGTCCTGTTCAAAATCTATAAGCCGTTGAACTGCATGGTTTGGTTTACATGTGGATGATGGGTGACGTTGAATAAATTATGTACTAGATGACGGGTAAAATATCCATAGGTACTTATATATAGAATACCTAGGTAGTATATGTGTATGGTGTATGGTATGTGCTCGTTCTTTTAGGTAGCCAAAGTGAGCAGTGTTGTGCAAGCAAGTAGTAGACTATGGTTGGAAAATGCCTGTAGCTCCGCTTGCTAAAATGACAAAGGTGTTTGACTGGGAAAACAACATAGAAGAGTATGACAGTCCAAGATGTATGAAACCTCAGACTACTGTGGTAGAGCGTTGATTCAACAGATTAGTTACATACCAGATATGTTGGTAATACGGTCGACTTTGATCGTTGGCTGCAACGTTGTGGGGTAAAGGCAAACAACCAACAACCTTTACCAGACCTTCTTGCGGATATGGATACGGATGCGGATGCAGTGTATCGCAAAGCCGTTCCCCGAAGTGAAATGATAGATTTAGATGTCCTAACCGAATAGATGAAGCTTGGACGGCGTGGGTATGGGTTGTGGATTTCTGTAAGATATCCAATATAGGATGTTGTCGAGACTCAAGTGAGTAACTCAAAGTAAACCAAACAAGATACGAGATGAGCAATTGAAGTCCTCCAAACAGAGAAAAATGTGAAATATTAGAAGATAATCATTCCTAAGATATTCATATACTCTTCCCGTATATTCAAGTAGTTGTAATAGAGATGGCAGAGGAGGAACCTTAAAAAAAAGAAGACGGAGGGGATTTGAAGAGCTATTGAAGATGCGGGACCCACCCTGCCAACAAGAGGGACAAGGATCCATTAATTCAAGATATGTTAGTACATGCGAATACATTTTCTTGGATATAGATGTATACCAAGTAGGTTACGCAAGTTATCAGGTACATACATGTATCCATTGGTCCGTATTACCAACGGGTGACAGTTTCCACAACTCCATTGTCTAATTTATGAGAACTGATCAAAAGAAGGAAGTATTTTTGCTTTTGAATCTTCATTGAGAATTATAAGCGGTGAAAAGGTCCGGAGAGTTGACGTTTCCCCCCGGTCGTTGACATAGGTACCTAACCGCTTGAGTGTGCCGCATTTACGTCCCACGATTATGGTACGGGACCCTTGTCTTAGCTAGCCCTCATACCCCTGCACCCTGCCCTATGTGGCGCTCTCGGAGCTCAGCTACATCCCGCATGAAAACGAAAAAAAAACGTCACCACAGGAAAAGATATCGAAAGGAGGGGAAAAAGTAAATTTCATATATTGAGGGAGCAAAATAACGCGTGCTATGTTGTTAATTGCCTACCTAAAATAACTCAAAATTTGTTTCATAAGTTAGTGCAATCTTTGTGCCATGTTATTCATCGTCTTTCACTCGAAGGTTATTCGGTTTGGTTTCTAAGATTACGGTGTAAATACCAATACCTATCGCACACTCAACAAGGTCAAATCAACAGTAAACTATAAGGTAAGTACCCAGGCACCCATATTATTAAGTTTAATTACAGGTTACAGCTTAAGATGTACTCATTATGTATAGATTATCAAGAATAGACGTCTCTTCTAGAGAAATATGACATGTCTCTTTTCAACAGCGAGACCCGTCAGCTCATTACCTACTTCCGACTGTAAACAACCAGTTATGTCAAACTTTGGAAGTCAACCACTTTATGAGTCACCTCGACTAGGCAGCTCGAGATTCTATCAGGATTCCGTCCATTCTTTATCCAATGATTCTCGGTATTATATTAATTATGCAATCGAAAGCAACACTCTGAGTCATTCCTCTAACTCCCGCGACGGGTTCATATGGACACAGCTCCTCAATTGGTTCTGTTATCTGGGATAGACGGTATAAAACTGCGACACAGCTTACCTTTCACATCTTATACCCAGACTTAGCAATGCACGTGTAACCCAGGTTGTACCTGTCTCCCACATCCATGATCTTGGTGGGCGAATAGTCACCGGTGATACTTAGTCAGGTTTTCTATTACTTTAACAAGTAGCAGCTTTCTATATAGTATTCAAGGAAGTAAGTGCTTCTGGTAATTGCCTATCAAAGCATCTACTCAGTATCGTATTTGAGCAAAGAGCTCTTTGCTATATAGCAATGGTAGCAAACGCAGACACGCATCAGCCTCAACTATCCGTCAAGTAGCCCTACGCTGGCCTAGCCGTCCGTACCTACGCACTATGCAACCAAATACTACTCCACAATTTATTCTCAGGTTACAGATCTGCAGATAATGTCTTAACGAAGTGGTAAAGAACTTCTCATTGGAGTACCCTCGCATATTAAAGTGCCCTAATAGTTGGGCGACACGTAAACTCTTCGAGCCTGAATCATCTTTCATCTTCCCAACCACTGTTCGGGATCCAAATTTCTCGTATCCTCGAAAAGAATGGAGGTAGGGAATAGTCTGGTAGAAGTCGTTACACATCTCAACCTGTTGGACCCCACGGGGACGTAGGATATTACCGGATCGGCCCGCTTCGCACGCCATTCATCTCCACAATCTCCGGATTATATGGAAATACTAACTTACCTATCCACCAAAAGCCAGCCTACTTTCTAACATGAAATTCATGTAAATAATAGTGCGATCCTAGGGCTACTCGCACGTGTTCATTGATTCAAGCAGGTCAACAGGAATTTGATGTGATGCAACGCCCCTATGCATCTCAGCGTTGTTCTTACTGGCTCGGCACTCGCCTCGGTAACCTACGTTTCCTGTTGCATAAACCTCTGCGAACGAACGAACGAACGGAAGGTAGCCTTTTCGGCTAACTTTTTGACCTACATATGTAGGTACTTGCTGGTGGCGTGATTTACCGGTGGCTTATTTAGGTACCTACCTTAGGCAGACACCTACACGAGGTAGGCGTGCCTCTTCTGATAGACTTGCATAGATCAAGGAAACCTGTGTAACAACTTGAAGACAGCACTCGCAAAGAAACGTACTCCAAGACCTCCTGATCATCAGAATAATAACGTAAACATACTCCCTGCTATCACGTCATTATTCAGCTCTGAGGCCTAAGTGATGAGCATTGTTGCCACTTCAAGGCATCTAATAAGTAGCAACTTTACCAGGGTATTCAATTGGCTTGGAAGTATGCATTGTAGCCACGCTCGTAGAGAAGTAGCTCTTCAAGATGGTTACTCTTACGACGTCAATGACTGTAACTCGGAATCATTCTTCTTCGATCAGAATCTCACATTACCTAAGTCTGGAGATCCAAAGTGACGACAAATCCCAAGTTCAAGTGTGTTAACTTACTTCTATGTATGCCTTATGGAACCGGGAGGCAGTATGTTCCAATCTGATTGTTCCAACTTGAAGTGTGGTGGTTAGAGTTGTTGTACAGAACCTAAACGAGCATTAAGCCCTAGTATGTCCAGAAGTAGTACTACCATCCACTTTTTGAGTCGATTTAGCCAACGGGAAAGGCAGCCACAACCGGCACAACATCGGAGCTCCGTAACCACTTTTTGCATCGAAATCATATACCTCGAATTCTAAATAATTCATCAGATCCGGTTCCCCCGGAATCAGCCCGGTTAGCTCAATCGGTAGAGGTTAGTCAACACTCACACGGTACATACTTCTGATCCTGTGATACTAACTGGTCAAATAGCGTGAGACTCTTAATCTCAAGGTTGCGGGTTCGACCCCCGCATCGGGCTCAATTCCCGATGCATCTCTTCTAAAGAGATTCTTCGAATCAATTTTTTTTTGCTTTTTTCCCCTGTTCGGTCACTGCTACCCCTGGAACAGTTTTATATTCTCTTTTTAAACTGCTCCGGGGGAAACAGTACTTACTAAGTTGGGCAGTAGTCTGATGAGCTGATACATTGTCTATCTTCAGTTCGAGTCAGTTCCAGAGGAGCCTCGTAGGGCAACAGCATATTTTGAAACCTAAGCGCTGACGCTTTTATCGAGCCAAAGTTTATTCAGGGGCGAATGAATATATAGGTCAATGACAAGATTGCACCCTGCGCTCGAATTGAATGAAAAGTAAATCGTGACTGCAGTTCGATTTTATCCTCTCTATCAGGTTCTAAGGTTTCTCGTGACCCGCTGTTGCGACCTCTAAAATCTCATTCTCAAACCCAGCAACATGAACAAATCCAATTCCGGCATCCTCCAACTTCTGCTTGCTAGAATTACCACTTACGAACTTCTCCGGCTCGTAAACTCCGACGTATACGGTTTTAATCTTCTCCCCTATAGCTAATATCCTGTCCACGCATGGCAAGTTTCCGCTGAGCCTTTGAGAACATGGTTCAACTGTCGTGTAAAGTATGACTTCTTCAGGGAGTACTTCGTTTAAGCGATTTGCTGGTACACTGTGCCTCTCTGAAATCTTCTCAAAACAGCATTGTTCAGCGTGTGTGTTCCCTGGAAGCTCTAGTGTGTAGCCAGTTGCCAATATCTCATTCGTGGCTGCGTTAACCACAACCGCGCCAACCCGGTAGTTGGTAGGCTTTGGTGGGGATTTAGTAGCTAAAGAAAGGGCAAGTTTCATGTATGATAGATGGTCTCCCGCCTCTATATCATCTTGAAGCGTGTTTTCGACCATTTTCTTGTCTTATGACGGAATGGCGGGGTTCTTCACTTCCATTTTCCATTCGAATTTCGACCATGGGTATAAATAACCCCACTAACACAATTGAAGCTTAATTGGTGGGGCCTTATCGATAGCCCGCGTAGACAGGGGGAACGCGTGTAACGCGATCTTAATGCTTTGAACTCATCAAGCAGTAACCATTAAACATCAAACTTCCACCACATTCATCTGCATCGACGGCGGGCGAAATGACACTAAACCGCCAAACCGCCAATTGACGTAAAAACAGTAAAACACACAGTGCTAAAGTGGCTTATACTGTGCTTATATTGTATTTTATCGTTAAAACCCTTGTAATAATTAAAGGATTTAACGTTTTTAAAAGTGTTATTAAGTATTATAATTATAAATGGCTTTAATATTTAATAAATTATTTTAATTAATTAAATTTTAAAATATTTAAATATTTTAATTTTTTTATTAATAATTAAATAATAATTAAATAATA